>APFE030133615.1:57277-70057 GCA_000404065.3 Pinus taeda
ACCTTTCAAATTCAACAGGGTTTATTTGGAGGATAATGGTTATAATGAACTGGTTACTTCCACATGGGTGGAGACTAGTCGTACTTTGGAAGACTCTACGATGCAGGCCTTTACTCATAAACTCGACATCATTAGAAGCATGTCTAGAGCATGGAAGCGAATGAAAAATCATAAATAATCTCAGAGTTGCAAAAGATACCAATGATATCTCTTGTGTTAGCAAAGATATGGAATTGAAAATTTGGACTCTACAAGAATTGGCATATTTGAATTTGGACTCTAAGAATTGGCATATTTGAAATCACTGGAAGACAAGAAGAATGAAAACCTCAAAATACAGGAAGCAACCTCGAGGCTCAAAAGTAAAGTGATATGGTTACCTGAGGGTGATCATAATAAAATTTTCTTCCATCATTACGCAAACCATGGGAAGCATACCAATTCCATTTACCACATTGAATCATTTGACTGGGAGAAATAGCACTCTACTACTCAGAGACAAAAAGAGCAGTTAAATATTTTGGGCATTTTTATAGGTCTAGAGAGGATGTGGATTATATGGACCAAATATGGGCTTTGGATATTTATCCAATCATGTTTGATGAAACATATAATGAAACCCTTTACCACCCAATATAGTTGAAGGAGATGTTATAGGTTCTAAAATCATTCGCTAAAGACAAATGCTGGGGACCGAACAACTAGGTTGTGGAGTTTTTTTTACATTTTTTTGAGTTGATTGGACAATGTCTATTAGATATTGTGGAAGAGTACATAACTCGGAAATATTACTAGTTCTATAAATTATACCTTCATAGCACTCATTATGAAATCCTCTTCCCCACAAAATTTATGAATTTCAAACCCATCTCTCTTTGTAACATCCTCTACAAGTTAACATGAAATGTCATTGTGAGGCACATCACCAACTTCCAATCTATATATATCTCCTGAGCACATTTTGGTTTTTTACAAAATCATCAATTTCATGATGCCATTGCAACTGCACAAGAATGCATACATGCTATTCACACCAAAAAGAAGGATGCACTTGTTATGAAAGTCAACCATCATAAGGCTTATGACTATGTGGATTGGGCATACATATGACTCATTCTAGCCAAGATTGGCCTATAGTCTCATAATGTGGAGTGGATTATGGATTTTATATATTTTGTTCATTATGTAGTTCTGATCAACGACTTTCCCATTTCTTTCTTCCATGCAAGAAGAGGACTTCGATAAGGATGTTCACTTTCCCCATTACAAATTATTCCTGTTATGGATGGTCTCAGTATGAGAATCTATCACAACCTAGCCTTTTCAAGGTTTATCCATATCTAGACATGTGAACATCACTCATTTATTTTTTGTTGAGAAAATATTTATCTTTGGTATTATTTCTGGATCACAGTGGTCTTCTTTACACTATATACTTTTTTGATATGGTGTGGCCTATGGGATTTCTATGAATGACAATAAATCTACTCTTTTGTACTCTTCTAATGATATGTTGGATATATATTTTATTCAAATAATTTTTGGCATTAGAGTTTCCCCCCTTGAGGGCAGTCTCACCTACCTTGGGTTTAGAATTAAGCCCAACAACTATAAGAATAACCACTAGAAATGGATGGTGGATAAATATAGGACAAGACTGAACACCTGGTCACACAGATGGCTCACTATGGGAGGCAGTTATATGCTTATTCATGTAGTTCTACAATAGCTAATTGCATAATGGGAACACATATTTATGCTTCCTTCATCTATCTCTTCAAAGATTAGAACTATCATATCTAGATTCCTCTGATCTAGGATGAGAGCGACCTCTAAATATCATCTTTGCAGGTGGGATGCTCTGACTAAACCAAAGGAATACAACAGATGGGGCTTCTTGAATCATAGATTTTTTGGATGCTCTTTATGAATCAAATCCTTTTGGAGGGCTTTGAATAGACAACGTTTTTGGCATGAAATCATACATGACAAGTATTTTATTGTTATCAATATTGACATCCTATATAGAGATCTCAAACCCATAGAATAAAAGGATCTTAGATATGGTAGAGTTCCATAAAATTTCTTCACTGGTGGCATATGAGGATGACACAGGTTTGAAAACAGGAACAAGATTTTGATTAGGATAGACAACATCAAAGGCACAAACAATGATACTATACTACACAGGCATGCATTAGAATTTACACACTCAATAGGATATTTTTTCCAATACCAAGTGATCGAATAGTGGCAAGGGGGTTGACCAATTTGGAAAGGGGTGAAAGAAATGGGACTGAAGGGGCAATGCACCGAGGAATGGCATGAATATATTAAACAACTTCGAATGGATGGTCTCTGTTACAGTGAACAATGAGATTGTATTACTTAGGGTGGGAGATTTCACAATAAATCGACTATTGTGGTAGAGTCATATCAGTTTTACATGAAGCAAGTGTATGACTTGCATACCCCATCCTAGTTCCATAAAATCTGGAAATGACATATCCCCCTCAAAATGATATTGTTTACCTAGCTATTATGGAGAAATAAAACTCTTACATGGGACAATCTCTTGAAGCATGGTTTTTCAGGACCTCGATATTGTATTTTCCACATAAATGATTCAAAATCTTATACACATCTTAGGCTAGTATGGAGTACTATATCACAAATTTTACAACTCCTAGTCAGATAAGCTCATAGCACAACGCACCACATATTGGACTACAAGTGACGTAAAATTTAAGGAAATTCCACTCTACAAAATTTGAGAGATTTAGAATGCTTGAAATCACTGATTATTTGAAGGGAAGCTGATCAATATAAACTAAATATGCTACATGATCTTTACTTGGATGTCATTTTTCTCCCAAGATATTGACACACCAAAAGATTTATCCTATTGCATTCGCCCTCCTATTCTTTGCCTACTTGTAGGTTTTTTTGATGGAGCAACACAACTTGGCATATGTGGATGCCGAGTTGTACTTAGGATCAATGAAATATAACATTGTAAACTTTCTTGGAATGGAGGACAAGGCACCAATAGTGGGGCTGAAACCTTATCATTATAGGGATTTCTTTGGTTCGCAAAAACTAAGAAGGTAAACAAGGTCCATGTATACAATGATTCAAAAACACTCAATGAAGGTATAAAGGGACATACTGCTTTTTATCCTCCTCCATTATCTGGATGGATAGACAAGATCAAACATCTTATGGGTACACCCTCACAGACATCTGTATTAATCATATACACAAGGAAGCCAACATGGAGTCAGGCAATCTATCTAATGAAGGTCTTACTAGGGCATATGGTATTATGAGGTACAAATATGTCGAAGACAACCTCGCCTGAGAAGAAGGCATGCTAAATCTACCTTAGAAAAGTGTGCATCTTTACTACTCATAGCTTTTGTTTTTTTTCTGATGTGGCTTTAAAACTATGCACGACTTTGTGTATAACATTTCCAATATCTTATTTTTGGTTTATTCTACAAAAAAATATGATATGAACTTTTTAGAACATGCTTAGGCAACTATATTTTTGTATGTAGATAATTTATGGTCAGATTATAAGTATTATCCACAACACAATTATAGATGTTTGATATATATTAAACAATGTAGATCTATCCTTATTTAATATAAATTTAAATGTTTTCTTCTCAAAAAAAAACTTAAAAATTTTTAATGAAAACACACAAAATTAAAAATTTTCATAAATTTTAACTTTTTAAATAATAAAAAATATTCATTAAAAATAAAACATAACCATTTATTAATTTAATAAAAAATAAAAATAAAAATTAAGAAAAATAATTCTAATATAATATAAAAAATGCTTGTACCACTAACTTAAAAGATAAATACCTCATTCTAGTTATTAAAAAAAAAAAAAAAACTTTGTTAACTCTCAAGTAAATCAATAATACAAAAAAAATATACAAACCACCCATACTATTTTCATTGTTTTCAAAAATTTATTAAATTAATTTTTAATAAAAAATTGTATTTAATTTTTTTTCTAAACTTTACCTAATTATAATTTTTATAGTAGAATTTTTCCTTTACTCTGAAATATTGTTATATTGTTACATGACAGAGCATCTCGTTACCCAAATTTTCCTTTTCTCGCTGCTGTTCCATACTTCATATGAAGGATTAATAACTACTTGGATGATATTTCAGAACCCATAAGTGATGGAAAATCATTTGTTTCCACAATCTATAAACTTGAGAAGAAATTTGGCAAGGACCAAAAGTTTCAGCTCGCACAAAAATACACCTTATTCCATTTACAAAACATTAAATTCATATCATGCCTATCTCTTCAAAAAAATCACACTAACCCTTAAAAACCAAAAAAAAATTGAAATTTAAGTTATATATATTTGAATTTATTATTTTTTGACCAAATTTATTTGATAAAAATTTGACAGAACTACAAATCTCAATTATAAACTCCTCCAAAAGCTCTACAATTTAAATATCCACTCACTAAATTTTTTAAAACAGTTAAATAAATTTATATATTCAGAATTTTAAAAAGCAAACACTTAAAATCTAAAAAAAATATTTCACCCCATTTAAAACAAAACCTAAACCTAGAATAGTTAGAGAACGCCTTATAAATAGCCGTAACCGTTGATATTGTGGTATTTCGTGAAACATGTATCCCACCATATTTTGGATAGACAGCAAACCGTTTTCGGAAAAGATCACTAAATCTGTAGTTGTTTATACAAAAACGATTACTGATGAAAAAAATTAAACAATCTTTCAGCTGCAGATTTCATTGTACATTTAAGGCCTAATTGCAGGCAGTACTTCGAATAAAATGCAATGGTTTTATGATTCACGTTTTCGTGGTTGCAGTGACAGTGTAACCATGGTTAAAATTTGCGCAAAATCAATTACGTTTGTGTTAATTTAGAGTAATCTAAATAAATTATGGATAGAAAAATGTTTTTTAGATTAATTACATCATTAAGATTTAATCGATTTTTAAAACTGATTTATTTAAAAGACAAAATATTTTATCATTTATGTTAGAAACAAAATATTTTCTAAATACAAACACATTTTAAAAATCTATAATAGGTTACCAAATCAATAACCCTTTTTAAAATTACCTCACAAATTCTTCACAATGTAACATATTCTTTATTTACCTTTGCTCTTAAGTGGTAGATGGTAAACTTTCCATTTCGCTATAATTTTTAAAATTTCCAATTTATTAAGATTTTTAAACTTTCCAATTTCAAAGAAATTTTTAAAACATTTTTTCATTACATGTTTTCTAGGCTCTTAAGTTGTAAATTGATAAACTTTCCCATTTCACTATGATTTTTCAAATTTCCCATTTAACTGGGATTTTAACTTGTAAATTTCTTATTTCAGAATGATTTTTAAACTGGTAAATTTCCCATTTCACACTAACCACGGTCATCATTACTTTCGTGAATTCTACAATTGTTTTATCTTTTTTTCTTAATACTCCCTTTTTTGATACCAATATTTGACTGTATTTACATATGTTTATAGCTTCTTTCTTCTTTGTTTTATTCTTTTTCATTTCTTAATATCTATCTAGCTGAGGTACGGTTGGGGGTATTCACAAATTTTTCACACTGTAACATATTCTTTCTTTACATGATTTGTGGGTTCTTAAGGGGTAAATTGGTGAACTTTCCTATTTCACTGTAATTTTTAAAATAATTTTTAAAATTTTCCATTTAATCACTATTTTTAAACTTTCCCATTTCAAAGTAATTAAAAAAAACTTTTATTACATGTTTTCTAGGTTTTAAGTAATAAATTGGTAAACTTTCCCATTTTATTATGATTTTTCAACTTTCTCATGCTATTAAGATTTTTAAACTTTCCAATTTCAGAACATTTTCTAGGCTTTTAAATAATAAATTGGTAAACTTTCTGATTTTACTATGATTTTTCAACTTTCTCATGCCACTAAAATTTTTAAACTTTCCAATTTCAGAACATTTTCTAGACTTTTAAGTAATAAATTAGTAAACTTTCCCAATGATTTGTCAACTTTCTCATGCGATTAAAATTTTTAAACTTTCCAATTTGAAAACAACTCTTTGCAAATCGATTCCAAATAATTTTGAAACTTGTAAATTTCTATTTCAAAATGATTTTTAAACTAATAAATCTCCCATTTCACTACGCTTTTCAATGTTCTTTCCTTATTCCGGGACGTCATACTAGTGCTGCTGATTGTTCTTATTGAATAAACGATCGTACTGTGTAACTTTTATCAATTAAACCTGAGAAACGAATCGAATTTGGACGAATAATACGGTATTCGTATCGGATCACCAATTTTCGTACTTTTTTTTGCCAGAGACGGCCGAATTGGCTAACTATGCATTAAAACATATGCTTTCACAATAGAGGTGGAGATGAAGCAGTCATATCGCACAATGCCATGAATATTCGTTGTTAACTGATTCTCCGGGATATGATGTCTGGTTCTCAACGTTTCAGTGCATTATGCGATATTTTAAAAGGGCCGCGAAACCCTGGAATAAGTTCGGTTTATATTTCAAATATATACATTGTCATTGCTGTCATTAAACATATAATATAATCATGTTTCATGTGATTGAAATTGGGTGAAGTTATTATTAAACTTTCTCAACTATCTGTTAAATTTATGCCAATTCTGAAAATGAAGGTTACTCCAAATTTTGGGAATGAAATTAATTGTTTGACCCCTTTCTTCAACCTTAAATTTCAAAATATTGTTAAAATCTATAATTAACATCAGATTACCCCTGCCATGAGTATTATATACCTTCACCAATCAACCAACCATCCAGTTAATCTGTCCATTAAAAAGTATATTTTGGTTAGTCTTGTCACACATCTGCAAAAATCTGAGTGTCATAAAGCAGAACTGGAACGGAGGATAACAGAGCAATGCTGTGAAAGCGAAATTGGCAGTAATAATAACCTGTCCTGAGGCTCTCATTTCGTACTGGGCCTTTCGGGAGAAGGCATTGGTACATTCCTGTAAATGCTGTGGCCAATCACTTTAAAGTGTTGTCTTTTAACCAGCTGGATGGTGTTTCTACATTCTGTGTGATGGAATCGAACAGGTGGCGACAAGCATCGGGTACAGAATAAAGAAAAAGCAGCGGATATGCCCGCGAGGATTCATTATTCAAAGTGAAAATAATTTAAGTCCTCGACAATGAATTTGAGAAGCTAAAACATACGATGGTCTTGAAAGGTCTTAGGTTGAACGGGAGATTGAGTGGTTTCTTGGTTCACAATTGTTCCTGGTTCCAATCTAACAGGTTTAATGTCCACCTCATTACAATCAAAGAACACACAGTAAATACAAAACACAGAACACACTTGCCTCATTTGATTATTGAACAGGTTTTTATATACAACAAGCTATCTAGCTCTCAAGACATCCACCTAATTTTTTAGAAGAGACTAACTACTACATTTGTTGCAGGTGGTTAGAATTAATGTCTTCCAACACTCCCTCTTAATTCCAACCATATGACAAATATGCTATAGCACAATACATAAGATAGTGTAAACATACTTTTAATTGTCATGCCTGCTGGTCTAAGTCTCAGCTAGGCTTGCAATATAATTTTGATTTTCTACAACACATAACTTCTTCTACAAAACTCAAATTTTGCCTTCCCAAGAGGCTTAATGAATATGTAAGCTACATTTTTATTTGTACTACAGTATATTAGAGAAATTTCTTTTGATTAGATCTTCTCTCTTACATAATGATATTGTGTGTCTATATGCTTTGACTTTGCATGACATATAGGATTGTTCCCTAGTTTGATGGTGCTTTGATTATCACATCTCATCATTGTAGGTTCTTGTTGACCTTCACCAACATCTTCAAGTATTCTTCTGAGCCATATAGCTTCACAAGTGCCACTACATAATGCTTTATATTCTGCTTCAGTTGATGACAAGGAAACTGTTGCATGTTTCTTACTGCTCCATGATATAGCTCTCGATCCTATATTGAAGACGTATCAAGTGGTGGATTTCCTGTCATCTAGATTTCCAGCTCAGAATCAAAATGACCCGTCAATTCCATATTACAAGCATTAATATATTCAATACCGAAATTGATAGTTCCGTTTAAATATTGAAGGACCCTTTTTGCAGCTATCCAATGGCTTTCATGAGGCTTAGCCATGAATTGACTAACTACGCTTACTGCATAAGTGATGTCTTGTCTAGTGGTAGTGAGATAATTCAGACTTCCCACTAATTATCGATACAATGTTCCATTAACCTCTTTTGTTCTATCATCACTTCTTAATTTGATATTTTGTTCCAATGGAGTACTCACCGCTTTACATCCATTCATATGAAATCTCTTTAGTACTTGATTTGTATATTTTCTTTGTGTGATTAAGGTTCTTCCATCATCTCTCCATACTTCAAGACCTAGAGAATAGTGCATCTCACCAAGATCCTTCATCTCAAATTCCTGTGATAACTTTATTTTTATATCCGTAATCAATTTATCAACACTCTTTGTTATTATTAGATCATCAACATATATAGAGAGTAATACTATATCCCCATTTCTATCTGTCTTAACATACAAATTATGATCATTTTTACTTTTTTTTTTGCTGAAAGAAGAATTTGTCAATTTTCTCATACCAATATCTAGGGCCCTGTTTTAGTCCATATAAGGCCTTTTTTAACTTGCATACAAGATGTTCTTGACCTTCTTTTATAAATCTTTTTGGTTGAACAAAATAAATCTCTTCTTTATAAATCTTTCTGGTTGAACAAAATTGTGTCTTGTGCAACCAATTTGATCCTATAGGGACTTTATTTTCAGGTAATTCTATTAATTCCCAAGTTTTATTTTTCATTATAGAATCATATTCTTCTTTCATAGCTTCCATCCATTCTTTATGATTTTTGGCTTTTTCATAATCTAAGGGCTCAAAAACAATCATTACTTGAGACATTAAGGCGTAATCTTTATACCTGATCGAGGCTTGAACCTGTCATGTTGACCTTTTTAGAGGTACATTGCTTTTTGGAGTGCCTTCTCCTTTTCTTCTCTATGGAGTGCCTTCATCACTTCTTTGTGGACATTGATTCCTTGATATGTCTTTTGGAATACCCACGTGTTCTTGTTTTTGAGTTGATTCCATAACTTCTTCTTCTTCCTTAAAGTTTTCATAAGGGGACTGTCATATATTATGTTCCACTTCTTTTATTTGTTTATCTACATGCTCATGAAATATAACATCTCTACTAGCAAAGACCTTGTGAGTACTTGGATCATACATTTTATATTCTTTTTGATCAGTGCAATATCCAATAAAGATACATTTCATGGCTTTGGCATCTAACTTTCTCCTATCCTCTTTAGGAATATGAGCAAAGGCCTTGCATCCAAATATCCTTAGATGACTAATTTTAGGTTTAAAGCCATAAAATGCTTGAAATGGTGTTTTGTGCTCAAGATACTTAGGAGGGCTTATATTTTTAAGATATACAGTTGTATTCACGGCTTTAGCCCAAAAACTATTAGAAAATCCTTTACTTTTTAACATACTACGAGCACATTCAACTAATGTTCTATTCTTTCTCTAAGCTACTCCATTTTGTTGAGGTGTATGTGGTACTGTAAATTGTTGCATAATTCCATTTTGTTTGCAATATTTGATAAAAAGCTCCTGAAGTGTACTCACCACCTTTATCTGATCGAAGAATTTTAATGCTCTTTCTTGTTTGCTTTTCAACCATACTATTGAATTCTGTAAAGTATTCAAACATGTCACTTTTGTTTCTTATAAAGTACACCCAGGTGAATCTAGTTCTATCATCAATAAATATAAGAAATTAATATGCTCCACCAAGTGACTTAGTTTGCATTGGACCACATACATCAGTATGCACTAGTTCAAGTATTTCACGTTTTCTTCTATTTTCAAATGCAGAAAACTCTTCCCTATGTTGTTTTCCTAGTGCACAACCTTCACATTCAAAGTGTTCACCCATAATGATTGGAAGACCTTCTACCATCAGTTTCTTTTGTAGTAACATTAGGTCATTATGATTTAAGTGTCCATATCATTGATGCCAAAGCTCTATAGTTGACATGCCTGTTGATGCCAAAGCTTGATGCCCATTCTTCATTACATCCAACTTGTATAAGCCTCCAACTCTCATTCCTTTTGCAACAACCTTGTAGTTGTCCTGCACATCCTTTACCAAACAATGTGATTTCACAAATTCAACTTTTAAATGTTGATCTATGATAGTAGAGACTGAAATTAAATTCTTCTTTAATCCTGGAACATACACCACATTTTGAATTGTTTTTCTTGTCCATTAGGCATCATAACAATTATATCACCATATCCTTTAATTTCATGTGATATATTATCTCCTAAATAGATGTGTCCACCATTATTAATCTCATGATAAGTATCAAACCAATCTCTTTTGCATGACATATGAATTGATGCACTAGAATATATAAAACAAGCATTATCATCATCTGTTTCTGTTGATAAAGTAGCATTGGACACAAACAATTTAAGATTGCTAACATCTTGACTAATTGCTTCATCTCTATCAACATAATTTCATGAATGCCTTCTTTGATTAAATTGATTAGACCTCCTTTTTATGCAATTCTTAGCAAAATGACCAGGTTTTCCACAGTAATAACACACATCATCTCTACTTGATTTGGCATTTGTCTTTGGTAATGGTGTACCTTGAAATGATTTTACCTGTGGCTTTTTGCCTTTATTTTTCTCCCACAGTTTGCCTTTGAAGGACTGCTTCCCTTTGGCCATCAATGCCAAATCTGAATTGGGAGATTTTTGTTTAAGACTTCTTCTCCACTCTTCTTCCTACATAAGTATACCTGCCAACTCATCAAAAGTAGGAGCCTTCTCTCTAGCTGAAAGACTAGTGATAAAATTTTTATATTCGTCAAGTATTCCATTTAATGTCACTATAACCAAGTCTGTACTAAATATTGATTCACCAATGTCACCTAATTTATCTTTTAGATCTTTAATTCTAGAAATAAAATCACTAACACTTTCATTTTCTTCCATCTTAATTGAAATAAGCTTACTCTTTAAATAAAATATTTGGTTTGTAGTTTTCATCTCATACAAATTTTTGAGAATGTCCCATGTCTCCTTGGATGTTTTTCATTCTCTAATATGTGGAATAATGTTGTCCTTAACTGTCATCTGCAAAAACACCTTTGCTTTGTTTTCCCGTCGCTTCCAATCTTGAAATGCAACATCTGTGGCTTGAGGGGACACTGGCTTAACTTCAGCTCCAGACACAATCACCCATGTATTTTTTCCTTCCATCAAAGTCTGCAACTTAAACTTCCAATTTGCATAATTTTCACTGTCTAACTTGTTAGAGTCAGATAAATAAGATTTTTCCAATACATTAGCCATGTTACTTTTTTTCATCATACCAATCACCAAAAAGAAATTACTAATTTTCACATAAAATTTTATAGCTCCCCCCTTTTTTTATTACTGAGTTGGAAAGTTCCAAGAACTTAAATCCCAAAAAAACAACCGCCACAAACTATTCTTCACTTAGAAAAACTATTTTCACCATAAACAACCCCAATTTGTAAAAATATGCACATTTAAAACTTCATTTCAGAGTGCCCATCAAACGCAAATAAGAGTTTTACACATTGAAAACTTCATTTCATATTGCCCACCGAAATCACTGTCAAGAATACTAGAAAAAATGATGTTTTCTTTTTTCAGAAATATTGCACCTAACATTAACCAGAGCATGCCCTAGTTGTTCATACACACACATAACGATAATTCCAGCAACAAAATGAAAAAGAAAACTTTTCCTTTTCAATATTCTTCACAAAAAACTGAGTAGATAAAAAATCTCTTGTACCAAAAGCTCACCCCACTAGCTTGTCTTGGGTCTCTGGCGACTCCTTAGAAATATTCGGCTCCATTTCTATGACAGCAGATAACTCCCGCTAATGAGACTCACGAACTAGTCCTCCACACCAGATGACTCCCTCTAATGAGGCTCACAACCAGTCCTCTGCACAAACGCACTTTTATGCACACGCAGATGAATTGCAAGTTCACAACAGTGAAAAATTACACATAGGGATGTAGTAACCTTAGTCCTTCAGCCAGCTCGTCCTTCACCAAATCTTAATGTGTTGCACATAGTAACATAGGCTGAACACAAAACACAGGACACACACTCTACAACACACCCTCAATGACTTTAGTCTCTCACCGTTCATAGAGAACAATGACTCACACCCTTGAAGCTTAACCTCCCTCTGATACCAAATCAGAGAACACGCACTAAACACAGAACACACTTGCTTCATTTGATTACTGAACAAGTTTTTATATACAACAAAAAAGTTTTTGGAGTCAATGGCTTCTCCAGAAAGCTATCTAGCTCTTGAGACATCCGCCAAATTCTCTAGAAGAGACTAGCCACTGCATTTATTACGGGTGGCTTGAATTAATGTCTTCCAACAATTACTCGATACACGAAGATATCTGTTCCAATCTAACCGATTTAAAATCCACCTAAGGGACACACGAAGACTTTTGACTCAAACCTATGGCCTTCATAGGACCAAGAATGTCTAAATCATCTTGAAGAACATTAGTAGAAAGTCAAAGGGAATATATTGAAAGGTTAAGAAATAACTTGTGCATATTACTATCACAACCATATTGATTAACA
>APFE030133615.1:70998-93291 GCA_000404065.3 Pinus taeda
TAATATTCCCATGGGATTAATATTATAAACCCTAGGTATATAAATCCTATGATAAATACCATAAACCCTAAAATAAACATGGTTGACCATGTTTTACCATGGTTGATTTTCATATGGAGACAATATTTGTCACAATATGACATTTGGCCATGGTTGATTTTCATGTTGAGAAAATCTTTGTCATAATGTGACATTTAACCATGGTTGATTTTCATGTTAACAAAATTTTTGTCATAATGTGACATTGGACAATGGTTTCTCATGGTTAACCATGATTATAAACCCAAGGGATTTATATTAAACCCTATGATAAATATTATAAACGTGATGAATATTATTATACCCAAGGAATATGAACCCAACAAATTGATATTATACACCTAAAAGATTAATTATAAAACCCCAAGGTATTATAAGAGAAAGGAAATAATATTAAACCCAATGGATTAATATTATAAACCATAAGATAGATATTATAACCCAAGGGATTCATACTAAAAACCCAAGGGATAAATATTATAAACTCAAGGTATATAAACCCTTAGATAAATATTATAAAACCTAAAATGAACATGTTGGACCATGGTTAACCATGGTTGCTTTTCATATTGACATAATCTTTGTCACAATGCGACATTGGACTATGGTTGACCATGATTGATTTTCATATTGAGACAACATTTTCTACAATGCGACGATGGACAATGGCTACCCATGGTTGACCATGATAAATTTTCATATTGAGACAATATTTATCACAATGTGACCATGGTTGACCATGGTTGACCATGGTTGACGATGGTTGACCATGGTTCATGATGGTTGATTATCACATTGAGATAGTCTTTGTCACAATGCGATGTTCGAACATGGTTGACCATGGGTGGGTTTCATGTTAAGACAATCCTTTTCACAATGTAATATTAGACCATGGTTGACCATGATTGATTTTAATGTCAAGAAAATATTTGTCAACATGCGACGTTGGACCATGGTTGACCATGGTTGATTTTCACATCGAGACAACCTTTATCACAATGTGACATGGGAGCATGGTTGACCATGAATGACCATGGTTCATGACGGTTAAAGATGGTGATTTTCATATTGAGACAATGTTTGTTAGAATGTGACATAGGACCATCGTTGACCATGGTTATAAGCCCAAGGGATTTACATTAAACCCCAAGATTAATATTAAAAAACCTATGAATAATATTATAACTTAGGAATGTGAAAACTTAGATTAATAAACCCAAGTTATTGATATTATAAACCAAAAGGAATGTGGTTGACCATGCTCGACCACACGCAACCATGTCACAATGTGACATTGGACAAAGGTTGTGCGTGGTTGACCATGATTATAAACCCAAAGGATTTATATTAAACCCTAAGATTAATATTATAAACTTGATGAATAATATTATATGCTAGGAATATGAACTCTTAGATTAATAAACCCAATAGATTGATATTATAAACCTAAGGGATTAATTCTAAAACCTCAAGGTATTATAAAACCAAAGAAATAATATTAAACCCAAGGGATTAATATTATAAGCTCAATGTATATAAACCATATGATAAAAATTATAAGCATAAGGGAATAATAAACCTAAGGGATTAATACTAAAAACCCAAGGGATTATAAACTCAATGGAATAATATTAAACCCAACGGATAAATATTGTAAACTGAAGGTATATAAATCCTAAGATAAGTATTATAAACCCTAAAATTAACATGGTTGGCCATGGTCGACCATCATTGATATTCATATTAACAGAATAATTGTCACAATGTGACACTAGACTACAATTGACCATGATTGATCTTCATATTGAGACAGCCTTTGTCACAATGCAAATTTGGACAATGCTTGGCCGTGGTTGATTTTCATATTGAGACAACCTTTGTAACAATGCAATGCTGGACCATAGTTGAGTGACATTGGACAATGGTTGTGCATAGCTGACCGTGATTATAAACTCAATATATTTATATTAAACCCTAGGATTAATATTATAAATATTATGAATAATATTATACCCTAGGAATTTGAATCCTTAGATTGATAAACCCAAGGGATTGATATTATAAACCCAATGGATTAATTCTAAAACCCCAAGGTATTATAAACCCAAGGGAAAAATATCAAACCCAAGTGATTAATATTATAAAACCTCAGATAAATATTATAAACACAACATATTAATACTAAAAATCCAAGGGAATAATATTAAACCCAAGGGATAAATATAATAAACCAAAGGTATATAAAGCCTAAGATAAATATTACATTTACCCTAACAGAAACATGGTTGACCATAGCTGGCCACGGTTTATTTTCATATGGACACAACCTTTGTCACAATGCGATGTTGGACTATGGTTGATGTAACATCTATCCATTGTATGTAATACTCTATTGACCTAAGCTAAGAAAATATAGGTCTCGTGTGTAACAATTAAAGTAAATACTTAATTATTAAAATAAAATAATTTAATCAATTGGAAAACGAGACACCAAGAGATGAGATTCTTGCCAAATCCCATTGGTGAATGGGAAGGGACAATTCTTACATGATAAGACTTCTAGATCCAATTCTAGATAAGCTTAATGAATTGGAGATAAATATCCATTCAGCTACTTAGCTGAAGAAAGATGCCAAGTTAAGAAAAACATAAAATTCTTGCGGGAGGGAAATGAAATATTTTATGAGGAAAAGCCTTGCGAGAGAGAAAGGCAAGCTTTTCTAGGAAAAGCCTAGGCAAATGGATAAAAAATATACTTAAAAGTGGGACACTGGTAATTGAAACCATATCATTAAAGAGGGTATTAAATACCCATTGAAGAGATCAATGAGAATTAGTTGATCCATGGAAAGAACTCTCGGCTCGGGGGTGAATTGGAGGAACTTGGTTCTAGGTTGGGTGGTGGTGCTCGGTTTTCCAGGGGACATTATTTCCACTTCTCCTGTTCGATTCCATTGCATGGAATGTATTGTATGTTGTTCCTTACCTTATGTATTGTCTAATTATCTTAGCATATATGTATAGCTACATGTGTGATCCTTGTGTAGGAGGATGATTAAATAATAATGAATGAGACCACTAGGTATGATGAATAATTATGTTTTTAAGGTTGCCATCATATAGCCGGTGGTTCAGGTTATTTATGCTAGACCTTTCGCACCATGAATTGCATCCACTAAAGGTTGTCTTAACTATTTATTCACTATGATTCATATTCCATAAGATATATGTCAATGATACTTTCGACTATGATAGTAGGACTATGAACATGTTATATGGAAAAGATAGCTACAATGTATTCATGGCATTGTCTCCACTAATGCTTGTGTTGAATTCTCAAAGGAAGGAAACTCGAATGCAAGATCTTGAATGATCACGGTTAACTCTTTCCTCTGCGATTTGATGTATAGAATTGGCTGTGTTAACTTGGTTTATGAGATGACTATTTATAGAAGCATCTGGAAATAATTGCATATAGTCCAAGCTAAATTTAGTGAAGTAACATAATATGTGGTTTTTAATATTGTGTTAAGGAGGTATCTGTAAATAGTATGTGGATTTTAATATGGTGTCAAAGAGGTATGTGACAGTTGACCATGATTGATTTTCATATTGAGACAACTTTTGTCACAATGCGACATTGAACAATGGTGGAAAATGGTTTAGTTTTCTATTGAGACAATCTTTGTCCCAATGCGATGTTGGACCATCGTTGAGTGGCATTGGACCAAGGTTGTGCATGGTTTACCATTATTATAAGTCCAAGGGATTTGTATTAAACCCTATGATTAATATTATAAACCTTATGTATATAAACAATAATATAAATACTATAAAACCTAAAATAAACATGGTCAACCATGATTTACCATGGTTGATTTTCATACTGAGACAACCTTTTTGATAATGTGACATTTAACCATGGTTGACCATGGTTTATTTTCATATTGTGACAATGTGACATTGGACTATGATTGTGAATGGTTGACCATGATTGTAAACCTGAGGGAGTTAACTGAGTTGTGTGAGTGAGTCTAGTCTTATTTTGGGAAAAGTCAAATATATGGTGTGTTTGCATGTTAAAGTTATTTTGAGTGACTCAATATTAAAAAAGGTTAAATACCCCTCACCGTTTCATTGTAATCATAAAGTGTTTTATGATCAACATAAGAGAAACAACTTGTGTGTTTTATGTGTGGGAAATTTGTGCCTTCCCTCCTTTTCCTTTCCAACATAACCACCATATTCAATCACATTCTTCCTGAAAATAACTGTTTCCAATATTTAATCTGATCAATTCCATGTATATGCGACAATATCACATCCATGTATATTTGACAAAAAAAAATGAATAGGCTCCAAGATATGTAGAGATTCAAAAAATCTAGTCCAATTGCATTGCTTCATGAATAAAATTTACAACCCTTATGAGTAAACATTTGAGGAAAAGAAAAATCAAATTAATAACCCTTCTTCAAGCTTATCCAATAAACAATTTAAGAAGAGGATGCATATACTAATGTATAATATATTGTTTAATAACTTTAAAAGTTTCTTGTAAATATTTGAAAGAGGATATTTTATTGTTCCCCTTAAGCTCATCTATCTTTGAAACAAAAGTGTTGGACACCTAATCCTCTAAGGGTTTGTGTGGAAGCTGAATAGTCTAAGGAAGTCCAATAGACCATGGAATATGAAACCAAAGGTCATGTGAATGTACTATAAATATATATCATTTGTTAATAATAGATATATTCTCATGCTTATCTTTAATATTTCGTTAGTACCATGTATATGTTTAACATGGTATCCGAGCAGGTGTACTTCTTCCTTGCTCATGATTGAGCCACTTGTTTTATGGCCTTTCTATGCAGGTCATTTCTACCATTAGTTCTGCATTTCATGAATGTTTTCTCAGCTAAATTATAGTTGAAACCTCTACCATTGTTTAATTCTTTGCAGGTTATCAAATATGATTAATTCATTCACTGCATTCTAATGCCTAGTCTCATTCACTGCATTGTAAAACCTATGCTTCACTCTCCATAATATTCCAAAATTTCGAGACAAAACCGTGAAGCCTTGTATATTCAACCGCTGAATTCCACCAAAACCATTTTTAGTGCTTGCTGGAGAAGAAGAAAAAGGTGCACGGGAAGAATAAACGTCAAATCTTGGAAGAAAAAGAATGTTGGATACCGCCATGATCTTAATGGAACACCAATCCCATCTAAGAATGAATCACTACAACCATGACCATGAGAAATGGTGACAACATTCCTAGCGCTAGAAGGAGAAGAATTTTGACATCTCAGCTTTGAGGAAAGAAATGATATTCGACATTGCTGCAGAAGCAATGAAGGGAATGAGCTAGGAAAAGGAATTGGGAGTGATAAAAAAAATGGTAGGGGTTCTGAGTAATTTCACTGTAATTCTCTCATAGCTGCATAAGTCAATTATGTAAATAATGAAGGGACTGAAAAGATCAGACAAATTGTTGTAATCGAGCCGTGAGGGCCAAGACCCTGTAATTTCCATTTTATAGAATATCACAATCGAATAATATTAATGATTAATACTGAGCTTAAGCATCTTTATTAAAACATGAATTTAGCACGTGGGTAGTATTCAACAAGTGGTAAGTGGTATCTCACACACCTTAAAGGTTGTAAATGGTATTCCTAAATTTCACGCGATTAACCTTAGTGGGTGACATGTAGCACGAGAAAACCACTTTTCTCGGGCTCTCGACCAAATATCGGTCGTGCAATATTTCACACGAGATTGTGTGACAACCATTCTATTGGACGAGTCCCATCGATGGAGATCATTTGGGTTAGTTGGTGAGTGGATGATGTAGTATCCATTGGATCTAGATAAGTGAGATCAATGGTGTGGATTGAAGCGCTTGATAAATGTAGAAGTCAATAAGGGACCAACAGTCATTGGTCAAACAAGCGGGACCCTTAGGGGAAGATAACATGATTTTTCCATATATAGCATGTTGTCTCCGTATATAATCTTGTCTCCCCATATATAACGTTGGTAGATATATAATGCTGCTTGGCTTCAGCATCTACTCTAGCGTTTGGGAGCAGAACAACATTTGGAAACACTCCATCTCCTTTTGGTCAGAGTTCGGCTTTTGGAGCTCAGTCAACAACTCCAACATTTGGTAGCCCAAGATTTGGACAAACTACCTTTTGGTGGACAGGGCAAAGGTAGTAGATTCGAACTGTATACAAGTACAAATGAGGCAAATTCAAGTGAGACGTGGAAGATCAACGACTTAGAAAGAATTAAACAATAAAGAATTGGAACCGTCAAGTCAGTTCAATCAACAAATAAGGTTGATAGGATAGGATCAACGAAGATCTTATCGCGCAAAATAAAGTCAAGAAGTGAAGGGATCAAATTAAGTGACATTCCAGTAGAAGAATGGAGCGGTCCATGAAAGTAGTAAGTAGTATCTCACATGGTCTCAAAATGGTAAATGTTATTTTACAAATTCACGCGATTAACCTAAGCGGTTGACACGTATCATACCCAAAACATGTTTTCGCATGTGCTTTCAAAGTATTAACTATCGTGCTTATTATCGTGTGATATGGCGCAAACACCGTTGGATTGAGGTGGGAGAAATAAACGATGGAGATTGGCCAGGTTAGTTGGCGCGAGTTATTGCACGATAACTGTTGAATTGAGGAATGAGATCGACGACAAAGATTTAATGTGCTAAGGAGAGCATTGATATATGTGCAAAGGTTTAAAGGTAAGGTTTAAGTGCAGTTTATGAAATATTTCTATTATATGAGAATTATAATATAAATAAGCAAGATTAATGTATTATGGTTGAAGTTGAGTTTTAACCAAAGTCTAAAACCCATGGTGTGATTAATATGCGCGGTTAATAAGAATTAACCAAAGATTATGAAGGATTTATAAGGCTCCGCTCAAAGGTTTATAAAGGTCCACACTTTGGATAGTTAAATAATGTTTCCTTATAAAGTTTCTTAAAGGAGCATTAAACCTTAACTTGTCAAGACTGTGTATACTCCTGTGAAAGCTTTGTGCGTTGATGAATTCTTATGTCATGAGTACATGTTGTTGGACATAACTACTCTTTTAGCTAGAGATAGCTTTGATGAGCTAACAAGATTGGGTGTGAGAACTTGGTCTATATCAAATGCTATTACTCAAATTATCAATGTCGACTTTGGTGTGTGTTAGACCTTTGGATACTTAGTTATAAATATGATTGCATCTGTGAATCTTGAACAAAAATATTTTTTGTAAGTAGGCTCTAGAACTATCAGACAAATCTCATTTACAAAGAAAGTAGAAGATTGGCTCTTCTTTTGCACAGTGTGAGTAATTTGAGAAGTAAGTGCATTGAAGCATCATTTGTTATGTTGAAATTAGTACTGGGTTATCTGCTACAGTGACTTGGTTATATTGGTACCTTGCTACTCATCTAATAGTTACAACTATTTAACATTTTATAGGTCAATTTGTAGTTGAAGATAACATCATTTGTCTGATTATATTAGTTTGAAATGGATCGGATGGCTGATGTATTGAAACTACTAAATAATTTAATGCATTCAACTATTGATGAGATGGTTAAAATCAACAAAACCTCTCTTTCCAATATTAAAATTTGTCTCCAAAATGTATAAGAGAATATTGAGTTTTTGTAGCTTGAGACAAAACTACAACAGGAAGAGCTACAACATTGTAAGCACCATTCTATTCAGAACATTGAGATAAACTCCCATCATCCGCTAGTCAATATTGTTGAAGTTGATTCAAATGCAATGCCCAATAAAGTAGCATAGTTACATGTAAATGCAAAAGTTCAGTTTGCACTTCCCAAGCCCATCATCAGACCTTGGGAAGAGCTTGTCAGCAACAAGCACAAAACATGTCTTCAATATGATAAGGAGGTTTCCTTTCGCATTCCAGATTACTTAAATCCCATTTAGTTTCAGAGTGCTGGATTCTTTCATGACAGTTCACATCCAGCTGTTCCAGATTCTAGTCCTCTTCCACAGCAACAACAATAGATGGTGAAATTCCAACACTATAACCAAGTTGGCCAAATGAAAGATCATTGTTTTTATTTTCATCCATGTAAGCTTTGTCATAAAAGTAGTCATTCTTTAAGCAGTTCCTTCAGAAGAAAACCAACTACAAGAACAAAGATTCATTTTGGATGGATCGCTTCTTGGAAATGGGCATCAACGGCCAAGAAGATATTCTAGTCATATGTCAGAACTTCTTCTAGAGTATTGAACAGTCTTGTAGTTGGATTTTCTCCATCATCTCACCTTTTATTTGACGGGAGGGAAAATGATGGTCATCTACAAGGTTCAAAACCACATCAAGTGAGCCTGAGCCACAACCTGCCATATCAGATTTAGAGTTGTAGCCAGAGACAAATATGCCCCTGAGCATGCCTTCAGCGAGTGGTACTTCTTCAAAGAATTGAGGACACTTCCTCTAGTAGAATACTTTAGCTTCTTGCCAGTTTTGAAAGAGTTCCAGTAATTGTATTAAGCATTCCAGAATTGTTGGTCATCCTTAAACCATCACAGGTTGAGACCTCCCTTTTCAATTTGAGCTTCTCCCTTTTCTGTGGGGTGAGACATCCTTTTCATGGTTGAAGGCTTCCATCTTCAAAACATCAAGAGCACTTCCTCTAACAGAATACCTGAGCTTCCTGCCAAACTTGGGAGAGTTTTGGGAACTGCACTAAGTGTTCCAGTGTTGGTGGTCATCCTTAAACCACCTCCCTTATACCAACATTTGAGAGAGCACATTTAGCCTAGTGTTGCCATGCATTTTTTGCACATTTTGTATTACAACTCTCTTCTTGGACTCATACGTAACCATTCGAATTAAGGGGGGAATGTTGGACACCTAGTCCTCTAAGGGTTGGTGTGGAAGCTGAATAGGCTAAGGAAGTCCAAGAGACCTTGGAATATGAAACCAAAGGTCATGTGAATGTACTATAAATGTATATCATTTGTTAATAATAGATAGACTTCCATGCTTATCTTTAATATTCTATTTCTGCCATGTATGTGTTTAACAAAAAGAATTATTGATCCCTTCTAACAATTCCTTAGAAAACCATTAAACATACGAGGGCTTATGTTTGCCCCTAAAATTTAAACTTTAAATGAAATATGTTTTTATTCTAAGTTAAGGGTTGAGCATAAATTATAGACATAACACTAAAAACCCAAGAGAATGATACTAAACCCAAGGGATTAATATTATACCCTATAAATATGAACTTTTAGATTAATAAACCCAAGGGATTGATAGTAAAAACCCAAGGGATTAATATTATAAACCGAAGGTATGTAAATCCTACGATAAACATTATAAAACCTAAAAATAAACATGGTTAAGAATGGTTGATTTTCATATTGACACAATATTTGTCACAATGCGATGTTGGATGATGAGAAAATCTTTGTCATAATGTGACGATAATTATTGACCAAGCTTTACTAGATTGACTATGGTTAACCATGATTTATTTTCATATTGATACAATATCAATGTGACGTTGGACCAAGGGAATAATATTAAACCCTAAAAATAATATTATACCCTAGGAATATGGAGCTTAGATTAATAAACCAAAGGAATCAATATTATAAACAGTAGGAATATTATAAATCCTACGAATAATATTATAGCTGAGGAATATGAACCCTTATTCTAGAAATATGATTATGTAGATAGTGTGGATCAATGTGAAATCTTTTGTTTCCTTTTCTTAGAATTGACATCTCAACAAAGTTCCAAAGTCTCTATTTAGTATGTCTATTTACTCATCCATTTATTGTTTATTAAAATATTATATACTAATCAACCTTGTAATAATACTCTTGCTTAAACTTTCCTTCATAGGTCGCGACTAATAATAATATTGTTTAATAATACTTAAGCATCTTGTTTGGTGTTAGTCTCTCCCTCTTTAAAAATTCATAAATCTTTAGAAAAATATCCAACATTGATTTTACAAAAAATTCTCTATCAAAGTAATACCTTTTCCTTTCACCTATGCTCTGATATATAAGTACTTCTACTCTAATATATAAGTACTTAAAATATTTCTGTTCCAATTTTATATTTTAATAACATTAGAAATTTAAACTTAATATTATAACTTTAATTAATTTTCAATTTTTCTTTACCTTTACTTACTATTATTTTTTAAATTATTAAAAGACCATTTCTCCTTAACTAAAAAATTATAATAAAAAGTTAAAAAATATTATTTATTATGTATAATTCTCTTTCCTATCAAAATAATTTAAAAAATTATAATTCCAATCAATTTAGAAACATATAAATAATTTAAATTGAAGCAAAAGCCTTTATAAATAAGTAGCTTTAATGGAAATTATGGGATTTGAAGGTTAATAGTCCATGGCAAATTTACCTGTAAAATTGTGTTGATGGCACGATTCATGTTAATTCATTTCTAGATATGAAATCTTGGTCGACCTCAGAGTGCAAAAAGACGTGATATATGGATATATAATTTTAATGTGCACACGTTTCAATGTTAATATTTATTTCGGTCTCGGATATTTCCTTGCTCATATTCCTAAAAGACCATGTTAATTTTAGTGTAAATATTTCCAGATTTATTTGATAATTTCCTTTAAAACTTCTAATCTACTTTTAGAATTATTTTTGTTCTTTTAGAGTATAAATTTAAAAAAATATTTTACATTTTTCTTGCAGGTTAGTCTCGCTTTCATTTGTTAAAACAACTCTAAGTCCAAACAATCAAATTCATTAAAATCATGAAAGTTAGGATTAATGAAAGTTAGGATTTAATCTTATTTTTTTACATTGGGTTTGTTTCTCGAACTTAGGAGTCAGTTTAGGCCTAGTTGGTTGAGAGCTTCCCTCTAGCTAGTTTAGGCTCTTAGATTAGTGTATGGTTGTGTGTTTAGGCCAAGTTGCTTGAGAGATTCTCTCCAACTAGTTTAAGCACCTACATTAGTGTATGGTTGAGAAGTTTGCTCAACCAAAGTGTCCAAGATAGACGCTCTATCTTGAGACAAACTTCCTCATATATTTATTTGTATTATTATCATTATTTATATGAGAAAAAAATACAATAAAGCTGAGGTATTTTCCGCCATTTCTATGTCTCTCTCGTATTTTTTTATGTGTGTTCATTTTGTTTAATGTTTTACATGTGGTATAAAAAGAATGGAGTCAGAGTATGAAAATAACACCAGAGTTTGGAGTAAGAAATGAATTTGGGAGTATGTTGGAACATTGAATCAATATCATGACAAGTTGAATGAATTAAGTTAATCACGCTCGAGCTTGCATTGAAAATAATACTTGTGGAGTTGTGCGTAGAATGTTGTTAATCTTGTAGCGCTGGAATGTGGGGATATGGTTGGATGTTTAGAGCTGGAAAAGGAGAATCTCACAATTTTTGATGACTAGAACTTAGTAGGGACATTGATTCAACAACATATCTTCTCAATTTTTACAAAGGTATGGTTGTTTTATGAAACTTGAATTAAATAGTGTTCCAATGTATGTTCGACTAAAGAGAAGCGTTGAAGATCCATGTGTGGATACTTGAGCATCATCATGTTTTTTTGTATGATTGCAATGAGCATGGAGTTGCGTGAATGAGAAGAGATATGTGAAAAGGAGGACAGTTTAGTGTTTGGGGGAGAGCCTGTTATACGTTTTTCCCACTTGTGCGGGATCAACCTCTTGAAGGAAATCGGGCCTGCGTATGAGAAGTTCATTGGAATTAGATATTGCTCTGCGTTGAGCAATAGTTCAATGGAAGATTGAATGGAATCAAAGATTTAGTTGAGCGTTATTAATGGAGGAAAACCCCCAGCAAGTAGATTGTTGATCCAGTTGTGGAGCAATTGGGGATTTGCACCAGGCCAATCTGGGTTATCAGTGGTGTTATTCATGCCTCTGTGTGAGGGAAACATTGCAGCGTGGAACGATCTGTATCGGATCTGAAGGTTCTAATTGTCTGTTCGTGTCTCTAGGTAATTTGTACCTGTGTTGGGTATTAAACTTTGGCATTGCCATGGATCTGCTCTGGCACGTTCTGATTGTTAAGCGACGGTGGTGTGGATCAATGATAAACATGTTTTCTGTGGGTTATTCCTCTGCGAGTGGTGGTCTGTATGGGTTGATGTTGTACATGAGCAAGGTTAGAGAATTGAGGGCCAGCTACTGCTATCACACCCGTTTTCAATAATTCCAAAGCATTTCCTGGATAATCTGGTAAGTGGCTTTGTGTATTTAAATAGCATGAAATCCAAATGATTAATTGAAACCTAAGTAAGGGGCGTTGGTAACGGAGAAAAGTCCATAAATTAAATTTCTAAATGAAGTATGGTTAAATAGTGACATTTGAAATTGCATTGCTTGAATTCTGGAATGGTAACTTGTGTCAAAGGAAAAGGAATTATTTGTGTTGAAGTCGTGTTGGCACTCTGCCTTGGGAGAATTCAATGAAGAATTAAATTTTTGGTCAAATGTTGGCAATACCCAACGACAAAAACGTGACAAGGCATAGTCAATATTTCAGTTGAAAATCACTGAGGAGAAATTCATTCAATAGAAATGCAGCTTGATTGCATACTTTATGCTGATTTTAATCTGAATCAAATTGTTGGTATTGCGAGCATGGGAGACCTACTTCGTCCCCGACACATTGAAGATCTAGTGACGAAGATCTGAACAAAGGATAAACCAATTCTTCCATTTACAGAATGTAACCTGCCGGATTGTAGTATTCTCAATTTTTTTATCTGGATTTTCCCCCGCCCCATCACTTCTGGTTTCTTTCAAACCCTATTCTTACTGTGGTTGGAAGGTCTACAATGGTGGGCTGATACGAGAACTCGGTATTCTTCAAACTTACTGAACTTGATTAAAAAAATGCTACGGAAAGTACATAGCCCGAGGACAATGGTGTTTGGCATGAACACTGAACCCATTTTGAAGCAAATACAAAAATGTACGTGTGAAGCTTCGAATTACATGGATAAATGTAAAGTTAAAAAGAAGACACCCATATTTTTTTTTTTTTGATAAAGTGGCCATAAAATTGATTAAATTTCTTTTTAATGGAACTTTAAAAAAATTAAAATATTAGTGTATTTTATGGAACTCTAAAAAGGGAGTTAAAAGTGATTTTTTTTGGAGTGATAAGTTGAAGGTTGAGAGTCTTCAAGTTATTTTGTGGAGTGATAAGGTGTTTTTTTTGTATTTTTGGAATGATAAGTGTTTTTAAATTTGGAGTGATAAGTCAATATTTTTAAAAGGGAAGTTCATTGTTGTATTTTGAAGTAATTTTTTACTTTGAGACAGATTGAGTGAGTGAACATCTAGTTTTTGAAGACAATTTGCTTCCAAGGAGCTTTGGCATTTTGTGAAGTTTCAACGATGACATTGTAAAGATAAAAGAATGATGTACTCAAAACTTACTAAAAACATATTTTTTTGTGGTTTCCTAGATCCGACTAAAATTGAATAAGGGGATCTTAGCTGCACCTTGTATAGTGATTGATTGTACATGTTTTGTGTCTGGTTTTGACACTACAATTATCTTATCTAACACACACAAGGAGTCTAAAGCAAGTGAATAAAACAAGCACATTAACAAAGCACCCAAAATTAAAAAGATGCAACATGCATTCAATCAAGCACAAATAATCATATGCATTCGTGCAACTATAACACATAGTCAAAGTTGAAAACAATAGCCTTCTACATCAACAAGCAAATTCATGCAAGGAAATTAAGTTAATGGAACTATAAACTCATGCATTTCAAAAGATTACATCAACATTCAATGACAATTGGTCATTGTGTAACTTTCAAAATCATAATTTGTAAGTTAACTTGTAAACAAATTCAAATAAAATTGAGTTGAATTGTAAAGGTGCATTCTCAGTTGAAACCGACATCCAAATTGTGAATTTATAGGAGATAAAGTGAGTCAATTCTCCTCAACTGAGTCAATATAATTTGAACTTGTCATTGTAAACATTGGGTGCATTTGCGGTGGTATCCGACACCCTCATCCTAATACAAAATTTAAGCGAGCATGACTTCAACCATTCCATTGATAAACTAAATTAGGCACATAAGTTGAAGAATTCAAGCAAGTGAGATCTTCAAATTGTGCGAGTGTTACAAGAAAGCATCAAGAAAAATCAAGAAAGCAAGTGAGCCAGTTCAACTGAGTGTGTCAAAAGTCATAATGGGTAAAAAAGGAAAACATCTTAAAAGTGTAGAACTGGAGATTAAATATTTGCAAGCTTGCAATCACGAGTTACATAACAATGTTGAAATACTGGAACGGAATTTGAAGCAAAGTCAAACCTTAATCATTCAAATAACTAGTACATTAGAAGTAGCAAAAGACTTTCAAATTGAGCTCGAAATGAAAGAAAAACTCATTCATGCACTCCAAATTAGGTTAAGTGAAAAGCAAGATTTACTTGATGCACAATCTGTAGAGAAGATAGATGTAAGTTGTGACATAGAAGACCTCATCACAACAACAAATGAAAGTTGTGATACAAGGGATCTTACTCAGCATATTAATGAAGATTGCAACACAGATGATCTAATCAAGCAAGTTGATATAACTTGTGACATAGATGAACTAATCAATCGGGTTGATGTATGTTGTGACAGAAGTGATCTCAGCCAACAAGTTGTACTACTAAATGATGCAAAAAGTAGTACCAAAGATCAAATTGATCAGTTTGATGCAACATGTCAAACATATGACCTATTAATGCTTGATGCCCAATGTGATATAGAAGGTTTAATAAATCAAGGACAAGATGTTAGCAGCAGCATCAAGTATGCAAAACAACAACAGAATAGTATTTCCAAGAAAGTGATCAGACCTAGGGAAGGAATCTCCTTCAATAAGATCAACATGGCCTAGGATACAACAAAGAAAACACTTTGTTTGTTCCAGATTTCTCAAAACTAGTTCAGTTTGTAAGTGCTAGTTTTTTAGATAGTGATCAGAATATGGTTAAGTGTAACCATTGTAAATGAAATGGCCATATGGAGAGTAAATTCTTTGACCTCCATCCTTATCACCATTGTGGAAAGAAAAATCATTCATCTGAGCGCTGCTGCAAGCAAAATCAACCACGTAGAGTGAAGATCAATTACGCATGGATTGATCCTTGGAAGTGGTCATCTACAGTCAAGCAATTGTCTATCTGTTACCAAAGAATTCAGTCTTACATAAAGACCAATTCTACAATAAAATGAAGATGGTAAAACTTTCCTACACCTGAAAGGGGGGAGCTCAGAAATGAAGTGCAAATGATTGTATCTCCTTTCAGTTGACAAAGGAGGGAAATGATAATGGAATTGAAGGTGGTTGTCAGACTTGAAGTCTCGACAACATTAGAAAAAGTAGCTAGTGGGAAGTCCTCGTCCTCATCAGCCAGTGGGCATCATTAACAAATTCGCTAGTGGGTGATCAATAATTTTCGCTATCATCAACATCAAGTAGCCAATGGGCATTTTTGCATCAACAAATTCACCAGTGGGCATTCAACAACAAAAGTAACAGTGAGCAGTTTTCAAACAACATTGAGTATTTTCAACATCAGCAAATTCGCTAGTGGGTGTTCTCAATATTTTGTTAGTGGACAAAGAAAATTCGCTAGTAGGCATCATGAACATTTTGTGAGTGGACAAAGGATGTTGATTGAAAGAAAAGGACATATGGATCATTTTGCAGCTTGGCACGTGATCGAGTCGTCAAGAAAAATTCAGATATGAATCTAACTTGCATCTTATTCATGTTTTCTTCACACTAGTGTTTTTTTAGCATCCAGCTTTGACAGTTTTTCAAGCAGTGTTTTTGAGGATCAATAGTTTTAGCATAAGAACTTGGAAGATGGTTCATGGTTCTTACTTTGGACTTATCATTGAAGTGTGGAATGTTAGCCTCACTCTCATATGTTGAAACAATTCTAAGTCCAAATAGTAAAATTAATTAAAATCATAAAAGTTAGGATTTAATCCTAGCTTTCTAGATTTGGTTTGTTCCTCATAGTTAGAAGTCAGTTTAGGCCTAGTTGGTTGAGAGATTCTCTCTAACTAGTTTAGGCTCTTAGATTAGTGTATGGTTGAGAGATTTGCTCAATCAAAGTGTCCAAGATAGATGCACTATCTTGGGACAAACTTCCTCATATATTTTTTTGTATTATTATCATTATTTATACATTACATTATGAGAGAGGAATACAATAAGGCTGAGGCCTTTTCCGCCATTTCTATATCTCTGGTTTTTTTTCATATGTATTAATTTTGTTTAATATTTTAAATTGCAAATCCTTTAAGTTTATATTCACGGTGTATGACCCAAAACAAAGACTTCAAAACCTGTAGGTTTTCCTTCCTTTCAAAATTTTGAAAAGACATTTTTCGTTGGAACGAACTTCCATGGTGACAAAACAAAAGAAGGCTTATTGTTCCTTTAAATTGAATCTTTCAAATCGATTAATTTTGAATATTTTAAAACTTATTTGGATTCCATTGTCTCCCGTGATGAGCTTCATTGGTTTTGATAAATCACTTACGCAAATAAAACAAATACAATGTTCTCTGTTTCCAACATTAATATTAAACCCAAGGGTTTGTAATATGCTTTCAATGTTCTTACGTAAATGGTACTTTTAAAACAAATACAATGTTCTCTGTTTCCAACATTAATATTAAACCCAAGGGTTTGTAATATGCTTTCAATGTTCTTACGTAAATGGTACTTTTATGATTGCACAATCTTTAGTGTTAACCAGCTTCAAATGACTCCATTAATGAACTTTATTGATTTTGATAAATCGTTTATGTAAATAAAAATTAAAAATATGCAAATTTTAATTTCAATTTATTGCTTTAGGAAGATATGCAAAATTTCAATATATAAATGGATGACATGCAAATTGGAAAAAATATTATAAAAATGCAGCACACAACAAGTTTTGTTATATTAAATATGTTACAATATTATCGTAGAAATGCACATTAAAAAATATCATATTGGAGAGAAGAAACATTAAAAAAATAGAAATGCACATTCAAAAGTATCATATCGGAGAGATGAAACATTCAAATAATATTATCTGCAAGAGATCAAGTGAAATTAGAGACAATAGTACAAACAAAACACTACGAAAGAGGTGATGGAATCGTGGCACATACCATCGGATAGACGGGGATATGAACTATAATGAGGGCGTAGATCGATTCTGAAATAAACCAAACACTTTAGTGTAATAACGGATGGATTTCTAATCCAGACTCCATTCAACACAAAACTTGGAAATTATACGACGACTGACATTTTCAGTTAGACATAGCCATAGCAGTGAACTTAAAATTTTGGGCAGCCATGGGCATGGTTCATTTGTATTTTGTCTACTTTGCTAGCAAAGTGGCGGCCCACCATCCTGTATTTCACGGTAAACCAAAACGTTGTAGTGCTTCCCCTGTGATTAGAACCTTCACACTGAATGTTGTATGGTGTAATTAAAGTATAAAGTCCAAAGATATGCACAGGAAAAACCGACCAAGGTCTCCATGGATACAACTGCATCATATCACACCAAAAACACAATCACCATTGAAAACTAAACCTGCAAAATTACCGTCGGCGACACAGATCAAATTTGCTTATGTATGGAAATAACAAATACGTAATCCCAAACAGAATTTGTTTATCCCAACAAGAATAAGATAAAAGAGATGCTCAATGTGATTGTCATGGTGATCAAGAAAGGAATATCTTCCATAAAACTTGCAGATACAAATAGAAAAAACTAGATTATATGAAGGTACAAATATGTCAATAACCTTCATGAGAGTCGAATCCCAGAAGGGAGTTTGGGTGCCACAACTACACATAATTTGGCTAACACATCATCTCGTGTGGCACCCGACAATCATGGTGATGATCTTCGAGTCTCACACCCAGCAACCACGATGATGATATTCCAGACTCAAATCAAAGCATGGTTGAAGGATTGCAAATTAAAATGACTTCTCAAATATTATACTCTCAACGAGTCTTCACAGCCAAAGAGCGGTTGGAATTATTAGAGTACTCTCAACGAGTCTTCATGGCTAAAGAGCCACTGTAATTATTAGAATCACAAGGTTTCTGCCAATCCCCTCTACTAATGTCATTAAAAATCCTCGATGCTCCTAGTATTCATGAGTGAAGTCTGGCTTTTGTTCCAAAATCGTTACGACTGAATTTTAAAATTGAAAATAACGTTCGTGCGGGAATAGCCTAAATTTACCTTCGTAATTTGCTGCCTAGAAAATCCATAACAGTACTTTACGAATGAAAAAATAAAATTAAATACATAAATAACGGATTCCAATCACTCCCTTCTCAAGAAAAATGCAAACCAGTTAATGTAAGACTTAGTAGAAAATTGAGTGAAAGTGCGAGTTAAAAATCCCAAATTATGCACGTTAGGCAGAGGCCTCACAATAGTATCAATGCCCAAAACCCTACCGAAGAACCGCACATCACCATAGTGGGGTTACAAGTGAATCCAATGTATGAGTAAAAGATAATTTAACATAATGGTCACATCATAAACGTATTGTGTGAGCTTAAAGCATGATTAAAATTATAATAAAAACAATGGCATTCTCAAACGAATACTCGCAGTTTTGGCCTTTTCCAACGATCAAGCATGCACATAGTGGAACAAATCATAAATTACATCTGGGTAGACCTTGATGGGCTTCTCAGTCCAGTGGCTTTTCTTGGGATCTGGAGATGATTGCGTTCGAATGTCACTTGTTGTCACTCACTCTAAAATTTGTTTTCAGGTGATCAAAGTACAAAAGAACAGAAAAATTTGCAGCTATCTTCCAAAGCCACAGAAGCCCTCAAAGTTAAATTAGATACCATCCATTGTATAGTGCTCTGAATTATCATTCCAACGATACATGGAACTGCTCAAATGGACTCCAGAATCAAAAGTTAGAGCAGATTGAAATTTCCGTGTTGAACACAAGAAAACAAGGAGAAAATGCCTAAGGGTAAAATTCTAGGTCTTGGCATATGGGCGTTTGGAAGTTGTAGTGTGTTTATATCAAAATGAAATTGTCGATTGAAAACCTACAATTAAGGGGCTCCGATGTGGGTTCTGGCCTACGGTCAAGAGAAACTTCAAGAACAAGGGGCAAAAAATAGTTTACAAAGGAGCGATAGCTGCCGATAGAGACAAAAGGCCTTAGCACCTCAAGGCTAAGCACCAAGCCACAACCCTCGGTCCTATGGTTAGAAATGTGGGAATGGTTAAGCATAAGTGGCTTGTCATTTCGAGGGTTGACAATCGACAAATTTGAACACTGCACTAATGTGAAGTCTGCGATATGGAATCTCTCTGATAAGGAAGTATAGAGCTTTAAAGGCATATGGGTTGAAAACTACGGTATTGAATGAAGGCATGGATCAGTTGGAAATTGATATGGGCTAATCGTGTCGAAGCCCCTGGGACAAGAAACCAAGAACTAAATGGGTAACAAAAACTAATTAGTCTGCTTCGTGCGCATGTCTTCATGGAATAAATGGAGGTATGGGGACTCAAGAAGACTTAATAGCTCAACATGGAGCCCCACTCAATTATCAAATGACAAATTGCGTTGACAATATTGGACCCACCAACATGTCAGGGGATCTTCCTGGTAAGAAGTCCAAACTAGACCTCCAACCGTTTGGAGTAGGCATCCCAATAGTGGGTAGTACAGTATCGCCTTGACTGCAGTTGCACACAAATGTAAGCAAGATGTCCTTGTTGGTAGAAAGGGTGTGGCCTTTGTAGCGAGTCAAGGAAGGTGCATGAAAGGATCTAACACTCGGAATGGGGGATGAGTGGGCCCCTTAGAAACCTGTGATAGCACCCAAATTGTAAGGGAACACACAACCAAAAAGAAATCACAAGATGGAAAGAAAGATAACTGACGATCCAAAGTGATGGTTATACCAACAATGCATTTCGATAAGGTTCATACAAACATATACAGAATAGTCCATACATACTTGCGTAAATAACAACTACATATATCATTAGAGTAACTATGATAGCTAAACTACAATAACAACATATGCATAACATACTAGCTATGTTATATTAAAAGAGTGAAAGATCCAATCATACATAAAACCATGACAAGCAGTAGTCTCAATAGTGGAACGTTACAGTCACTATTGCCTTCTCCTCTAAAGAGATGCACTAGGTCTGCACTGTGGAGAAGCCAAGGCTCTTTACAATACACTCCAAGCATTCTCTAAGCTATACCTATAGGAAGTTGGGCTCCCAAAACCCTTTACAATGAGTTATGAGTAACTATAAATAGCAAAGGGTGGGGTGACTCTTGACATTCCCCCTTTATGACTCTTCACCTACCTTCATGACTCTTCAACTACTGCATGACTATTACATTCTACTATTGACACTTGGCCTTTCATGTTTACAACATGTTACATTACAATTTGCACATGTACCGATGTGAGAAAAAAATAGGCTTGAGTAAGACATGCAAGACATTATTGAGACTTAGACAGTTGTGGGAAGACTAACTCTTCAACATCCTCACGATGATAGAAAGTGGCAAACTGATGCCAAGCTTGGTATTCTGTTATGGTGTTCGTGTACTCCGTGGTGACATTATTCTAAGAGTGAACTTTTGTCTCTGCTACATCCGGGTACACTGATTTGACACCTCTTTCCAACTCATCTGATATCATGGGCATCATAGTCTTGAGTGCACCTAGACCAGCACAATTATTCAAGGAAAATCACTCTACTTCTAATTATCCATTGTTGGTCCATTATAGGGTTCCACTCTTGCCATATGCCTCTCAGTCTTGGACCATTAACGTATTTCTTTACATGTTAGGAAAACAAACTCTTAACCAAGCATAAACAATTTGAAGGCATACTTTCAATTTTAATGACTAATCTATAAAAATGATACTGTATTTTGAAAAAATATCATTTCATTTTTCTAAAAAATCATTATTAAATAATTAAAGTGAATTATATTTTCTATAATTTAAATTTATTTTCTAAACAATAATAGTGATTTATACCAATCCATATAATATCTCCCCTCTCGATATTAAATAAATAGTATCCTCCCACAATATTTTAAAGTTTATATCTATTAAAGTAATAATAAATATATCCTTATATCTTTGTAATTACTTGAACTTCCCACTATTTAATTTATATAACTTGTCTATTTCAATAAGTTTTTAACATAAAATCAAAGAGTAACCATTTCAATGATTAAGAGATAACTTTTACCTATTAAATTCATTTACGCTAATATATGATATATATGGTGTGCAAACTATTACATATACCATTTCTTTTTATTAGATAAGGACTTCTAGGTTTCCTATTTACGTAGTCATTTGTTGAGGTTTTATGAGATCCTATCCTCTTATTTCTTACATAATCATTTCTTTCATAAGTTTTACAATCTATTTTATTATGATTAGATTTATTACAAGAAAATCAATAACCAACGTAGAGGTTTGATACCTAAATGAAATAAGCCTTTTTGAGGTACTATTTCTTCGAAAAGCATTCTTGTTATATTTTTTTATAAAACTCAATGCTTTCGTGGAATTTTGCTTCATTTCTTGTGTCTCTGGTATTTCTGAGAGGGAATTTTTAAAAGTCACGTCTCTACCGGTACTCCTCTCACTTTTTGGTGGTGCTTATATTGCATGTAAGACTTTTGGAAAATTCATGTTTCCACTCATTCTCATCTTCCTTTATGGTACTACTTATAATTTATCTGTTGGGTACTCACTTGACTTTTTGTATTGCCTCTATTGTTGATGGGGTCATGTATTTTCTAGTTCTCTCCTCCTTTTCTCGAACTACTTTCGTTATTGATAAAATTTCAAATTACATCAAGAATATTTTAGAATCTTTTCTACATCCTTTTTCTAATTTGTGTTTGACTCTTTCGTGAAGATATTGTGAATTTCTTTATAGTCAATACATGTCTTCCCTAAAGGAGACCTTTGGAACCTAGGAATGTTATAAAATCACAAAACCATTTCCAAAATTTGCACTAATTCAAGTTAGTTGTTGCTTTTCATAAACCAATTCTTATGGAAAGGAACCTCTGCTTCTAACATCT
>APFE030133615.1:93315-135285 GCA_000404065.3 Pinus taeda
TTTATTCTCTTCACTTCTTCTAATTGTGTCTTTAGGAGGATGAGAGATGCTTCATTAGAATCATAGCCCTTTTTCTCATATTCTTGCAAAAGTTTCCTCTATCTTTTAATCTTCTTTCTAAGTCTATTTATTTCTTCTAAAGCACTCAGTAGTTCTCTTTCAGTATCTACCTCGCATTCAATTTATTCCTCCAAATATGTATTATTCATTTGGTTTGATTTTTTATCAACATTCTAACCATGCAATACTATGAATATAAATTCTCCTATTTTAATTAGTAGGTAAACATTGATCAGCTTCTTCTGATGAGCTACTATCCTCTTTCCAATATAAATGTGTCTTCTTGAGATATCCTCCCCTTTTCTGTTTATAATATTTTCCTTTATCTTTTTGTTTTTATTCATTATTCTTATCTTCAAGCTTTTAATATGTAAACTTAGAAGGAATATGAACTATTATTCCATAATTAAAATTTTTGAATGGATTGCTAGATCCTTTCTTCAACTTTCTCACAAACTTAATGTATTCTTCATACGATTCATAACTAGAGTAGTCATGGAAATATTATACTTTTTTCTTCTTTTCTATTTTCAGTATTGCTTCATTTGAATCTAAATTCTCTTCTTTTGTTCTCATTTCATATGCAGTGAGAATTCCATAATGTTCATCCATATTTAGAGTATCCAAATGTTTCATTTCCTCAATGGTTGAAGCCTTTGTATTAAATTTCAAGTGAAGAGAGCTCAACACTTTCTAAAAAATTCCTAATTTCTCAATCCTTCCATTAAGCCCTCTCATAATATTAACAATCTTATCTACAGGAAGAAAGAAGGTTGCAATGTTTTCATATTCATCCATATTCAATCTCTCTAATTTTCTTCTACAAGTTTGAAGGTTTCCTCTCTTTACATTTTCATCCCCTTCTCTATATCTTGTATGGAATGTATTTTAAAAACTTACCCTGCATTACCTTGACAAATTTAGAGCCTTTCATGCCACAAAATTGGCATTCATTTCTTTTACATTAGTTACATGGGCCTTTTTATCATATAATATAGATGGAGGGAACTACCAGGACTTAATAATCATCCTCAAGATATAACCAAATGTCAATGCCAAGAGACATTGTATAGGTTCTCATCCTTATTTTATAGAAATAATAATTGGTTCCATCAAATAGTGGGACTCTATTTGAGAAAGAACCATCCTAATTGGCTATTGATGCCTCTCAGATAAACTTTCCATATGCTAGGGTGATTCTAAATGATCCCACTCTAATACCAATTGTTCAATTCAAATTTATATTGATAGGGTGGATAATCAATATAATACAAATTTTACTCACTTAAACATTCAAAAAACCATAAAACATCAATATCATAAATTGGACATGTAAAACAAGACATGTGGAAATATTTACAGTGGAAAACTAAAAGACCTTGATATGAAATATCTTACTCATAACAACCTATTATTACATCAATTTGTAGGAACCAACCTACATGAGGCACCAATCCCCTCTGATTTCTAAGCACCAACATGCAAGACATTTCAATCACATTATATATTGTGTAGGAACCAACCTAAGAGAGACATAATCCCTTTATTTGTACAACTTTGTAGGCATCAAACTACATGAGACATTAATCCCCTATAAGATATGTTTTGTAAAATTCTTCTTGATTTAAATGATCAACTATTTAATCTGTCCTTGTATCTAGTTTATAAATTACTCAACTTTATACTTCATTGGACTACCTTCTAATATTCTCAACTAGTATGGTTTGCATTATGATCTTCACTGATCAAACACTATAAATTTTCTTTGAATTTTCCTTACCCTATTCCAATCTACTTTCTTGATTTCTTCTCTATGCTTTGAATATAATATTTTAGCTTTAAAATGATATATAGGAATAAGAAGTTACTAGAAAAATGTTATATCTAAACTATAAAGTCTCAACCCTTAAACCACTTCATATTCCCCTATCAAACAACTAGATGTATAACACGGTAAAAGACCAAATTTATGTTTTACTTAGATCGTCAAAACAATATATTATTGGGAGGAAACCAAGATTTTTCTTAATAGTGTAAATTGTTGTAAAACCAAGTTTTGGATAGAAACAACTTGCGTTATTAAATGTCACCCTTTCCTTCACATGACAAAACTAGGTGCAACAATATCAAGCTATTGGAGGGCATATGAGAGCTCGTCTTCATAATACTCTTGGTATGGAAAGCTCTAGAGAAGATTAATATTAGTGAGGAAATAGGGGTTCAACCTAAAATCATCACATCACACATTAATATTAGGAGGATACATAGATTTATTTAACACTACAAATCCTTGCAAAAGTAAGGGGTTTTAGATATAGTCAATGACAAGTATTTCTATTAGCTTTTATGAAACTTGTCATTTCTTGATAAGAACAAAACACTAGGATATTGGTAAAATCAACATTTAATACACCACTAACATTTAAGGTAGTTGATATGGCAAGAACTCTATGCACCAAGGGCTACAATATAAAACTTCTATGGCTAGGCATGGAGACCATCTAGTTACCAGGGATAAGGATATCGACAAAAAAAACAAACATTTAAACAAATTTTTGATATGATGATATATCAAGGGGTCTCCAGCCTTTTGTGATAAAATTTAACCCCTTTGCAACTAAAGTCTAATAATAGATGTTTACTGGAATCAAGATATTTTTTGCATTCAACAAAAAATTTATGACTTATATTCTTTGTGGTTGATATGTCAAGGGCTAAAGCCCTTAAATGCTATAACTCAACACTTCATGACCAAATCCTATGGCTAGGGACTACAGGTATTGGATATTGGAGGTAATTCATGCCCCACCTTAAATAAAAGGTGATAATTTGGTATGCCCAGGTCTTTAATCCCCTTGGTGATATAGCTCAGTGTCTTTCAACTAGGGGCCATGACTAAAAGCTTTAGTATATTGGATATCAAAATACTAGTCGAAGATAAGAGCATATATTTATAGAAGGTCAAATATGGTGAGTAATGATTTGGTAGAGGACTTGAAAAAATTCATTTTGCTAACTAATGCAGGTGGACCAAAAACTTTTAATTTATGAGGATTATCCATATGTTGAGGGTGGTGGAACCACCTACATTGAGGGGGATCACCACGATATGAACTCGCAACTAGACCTCACACCTTTTGGTGTGGGAGTCATATCCAGTATGATGGCTCAGTTGCCATTGTCTTAAGGATTTGCCTAAACTCTTGCCTATCAGGACACCAGAGTGGTTTGCTTTGCATTCGAGAAGTTAGGTCGTCGTGCTTGGTGAATGCTAGTGTACTTGTTTCAATGGTTCTTTGACTGTAAGGGGAGAGGGTGAGAGTGAATCCCAAGTTGGTTGGGATGCAGTCCCAACTAAACTAGGAACACACAACACAATAGGAATCCATAGATTCCGGAGGAGAAGTCCACATGAATGTGGCATTCACAACACACAATTTAATATAACACGTAAAATACTCAACGAATGAGTCCGAACGAGTGCAGTGGTTGCTACAACAAGATTTATGTGAAATATCTATCTGATGTCAGGGGAGATAGCCACCATGGGCGAGACAACGTTAACAACATATACAACACATTTACAATAACATATTTTGTATTTCAACAAGTGAAATAGTTCAAGTGTTCAACATAGGTTAAAGAAACATGCATTACAAGTGTTCAATATTATTCTTACAACAATTACAATACATGTGTGAAAATGTGTTGGCCTGTTAACAGGCTTTTGAATTAAGCGAAAGTTCCAAGACACATCATTACATCATACATCGCTAACCCTATGAGTGGAGCGTTGGAGCCACTACTTATTCCTTAAAGAAAATATTACATAATCTCTTGGCTATGTGAGAAGAGCTAAGGTGAAAAGTCATTTCATGTATAAATGAGGGGGTATTTATAACCAAGGGTGAAAATGACCCTTCTAGATGTTCGACTACCCTCATGACTATTTTATTTCGATAAACTTTCGGCTTTCCATAACTCTTTATATAGCAAGTGGGTCTCTTGGACTTCCACGTTACATTAGATTGATTGACAATGTAGCCCATAGTAGAGATGTGGGCAACATGACTCATGACAAGAATTGACATGACAGTGCTGGTACATTTGTGCTGTTGTTGGAGTGCATGTCGAGCTACAATGCTACTAGGTGATGGATGTCTTCATGGTATAACACAGCTTCACCTCCACATGACGAAGTGCGTGGAGTCATCGATGGTCTTTGGTTCGCTTGTTGATGCTTTGGCTTGTTCTTCCTTGCTTGCATGTTGGAAGGCTTGACAGGATCGATTGTTTGTGAAAGGTGCATGTTCATCTAGTCATCCATCCATGAGCACATCTTGCATGCTTGCTTGTTTGTCTGTTCGTGAACACATATTTGCATGATTATCTATTCACGAGAAAATCTCTTCACATGCATCATTTGTTCGTCCTTTGGTGAACCAATCCTTCTACATGTGCTCCCTTTGTTCATCCCTTTCGTTGTTGCACCATGATTGTTAGTCTACCTATGCCTATAGTCACTCATGACGAGATGACATCAAGTGCAAAAACCTCCTAGTACAGCATGACATGTGATCATTTTAGTTGCACGTGACTGGGAGAGGTACCAAGGTTGTGAAGCGGGATGATGGCTCTAAGCACTGCTAATGAAAATTGTGCAAGAGTCACTCTGTGATGAAGATGTACAATCCAAGTTGATAGTGTTTGTTTGGGAGGTATAGCTCAGCTGGAAGGAAAAATTACGCAATTTTTTGGAGGGAAAGTCTGGGTTGTAGGAAGGCAAGGTGGGGAAAATTTGTGTAGCTTTTGGAACAAGCAGGAAATAGGGGCTAGAAGGCAAAATTTGTGCAACTTTCTAGAGGAATAGGTTGGGCTGGAAGGAGGATCAACAGGCAGAAATTATGCAATTTTTGGGAGAAATTGGCCAGGAGCCTAACAGTTAAAATTGCACAATTCCTAGAAGAAACTGGTAGTTGGCTATTGGGTGACTGGTAGTAGAAACTATGCAATTCCCAAGGGAAACAAGCAATCAGGTGCTCAGAACTTGGCAATACAAACTACACCATTCTTGGAGAGAACTGACAGTCTACTGCTAGGAGCTACTGGTGAGGAAAAGTGCACTATGAATGACAAGTTAGCTTGCTAATAACCTCTGTGTAGTTTTTGAAAAGAGTGGATGGTTGTCCAGCAAGAGGCCTACTCATGGAATCTGCACAATTTATTGGATGAGTAGCTAGTCGACTGTTGGGAGTACTGACTAGGAAAACTGTGTAACTGAGGGAGACAGGGATGAGCACTTGGTGTCTGTCCAACTTGTCTACACAATTTCCTCAGTCACCAGTGCAAGAAAGGTCAATAGCCTCTATGCAATTTTTTAGGAGAGTCAGTCTCAGGGTGGCTGCCAGGTCCGAATGTCCGAGTGGTCAACATAAAAGATGATTGGATTACTTGTGATCAGTGTATCTTGGAAAGACTTGCTTGGTGCTTCTGCGCTGTTTTGGGTGACAGTCGGTCAAGTTTATGGTAGGGTGATGGTCCGGCTATCAGATGGGAGTCTGGTCATCAAAACTTCAACAAATTGACTAAGTGTATGAATGATTGAAAGATGCATAGGTGATCATGCAAACACACATCACATGACTCAATGACGAAATGACTCAAAACATCTAGACACACATGTTCAACATGACTGACCGACGGTGCAAAAGACAAGTACAACACTCGTGATTGATCGTTCATCGACTGTGATGATGCTTGTGCGACAGTGAGTGTGACTCTATGTGTGAGTGCAACCAATGCTTTCATAGCGAACACCACAAGTACACACAAAGTGAAGGCTTTGAGTATAACCAGAACAAGGTTGCAAGCATGACTTAGACACCAACAAGAAGAAACTAGGGTGAAATGAACAAGGCAGATGTAAAGGCTCCCATGGGTTCACAGAGTGAACCTGAGGGTGTGTAGTCATCAATCGAAACTCCCAAGGGAGGTGCTGAAATTAGGTGCAGGCCAAAATTTTGGAGGGTGGTTGTAGCCGCTACAACACTTAGGAAACACACTAGTAGAACTCCATCTTCTCTGTTTTGGCTCATTGTTAAAACAGGGCCTTGGTATTTTGGGGAGTTTTGAATCATTGCATGAGTTAATTCAACTTCCCCACATACCCGATGGACATACATGGTTCACCCTTTGCCAGCTCAATCAAACACAATCAAAAGTTCAACTTAGATCTCAATGTTTCGAATCCTGGAAGGGTAGTTTAGCTCGCAAGTTGAAGATTTTCAAAGTATAATTTATCATCTTTGGCATTGCTTCGCTGTGAGCAGGCCTAGACGGTACCCCAATAGAGTCACGCATGAACACACACATTGCTCCACTGCTAGTGAGCCTCTTCAGTACCCTAATGGAGTTGCATGCTTCACCTCTCTGCATAGGAAGCCTTTTTCTTCTTTCATCTTTGTATTTTTCAAGAGGACTGTGCATAGGCACTTATTTATTTTTGGGGTAGAAGAGGGATCCTGACTTATTGAGAGCAAAAGTGGTTGTTCCTTCAGAGAAGCAAGTAAGACCTCTAACATAGCTTTGCTTATTTGGATTTCCCCTTCTCCGTTTCTAGTAGTTGGATGAGCTTAAACATAGAGAGAAGAAAGCTGAGTACAGGCATGGGCTTCTGAGTGTGCACACACGTTCATGGTTGGACCAAAAATTCCATTACAGACGGCTCATATTTTATGTCAAGACTTGAAAAACCGAAGGTTATAACCAAGCATAGAGAATATGAACACAAGATTGGCCAAGTGTTGTGGTGTCACAAGCCTCTTCAAATTTCAGCCACATACTCTATTCAAAAGCCAGAACGTTGTAGTTGGTGCAATTATTTCCGAAAACAAAAATAGTAATATATTGAGCAAACAAAACAAATGTGAACAAAAATATAAGTAGAATCAAAGAAAGTAGAAACAAAGATAATAAGCAAAGAAAAGAAGATGAAAACAATAGCATCAAGAAAACTATGTACATGGCACGGGTGCGGCCCGACCTACTGAAAGTAATGCTTGAGATCTTGGCCATTGACAAGAAGGTTGTCAACCCTCATGTCAAGTGATTGCATATGATACATGTGTGGGCCAAGATTCTCTTGGACCAATGTAAGTCCACTAGGCTCCACTATTGGAATCTGGTGGCATTCGGAAAAACCTTTAAGTGAAGACAACACCACTACTTCAGGTACTGCGTGAAACATAGGTTCGGATGATGGAATGGGGTAGTTGTTTTTATTCTAGGAATGGTTGAAGTTCCTCAAATCAATGCAAAAATGGATTCTTGGATTTCTTATGTGCAGAATTTAAATTAGAAACCCAAGTATGATAACAAAATTTGCAAGTAACACAAACATCCAAATATTTACTCAATTCTTTCTATAAAAGGAGTTCAAATGACATAGGTGTTCTACCTGACTTTCTTTGAAATGGTTTGGCTCCTCCTTTACCTAGAATCCTATGTTGGGTTATTTGCGTGCCATATGTACTAAGATCATCATCTACCCTTGTGGACACATCCTAGTACTATTCGATCAGGTGGTCAAAAGCTGACCACTATTACAATCCGCAGTTTGTACCAAGACTGACCATCCTTGGATTGTGATTAGTTCCTAGGTTTCTTTGCTCATCCATAGTTGTGGGCTTGTGGGTTCTACGATTTCTTTGTCCTTGAACAAAGTTCTGCAAGTCATAAAGATTGTTGATAGGACCCAACCGTTCAGGGATAGGGTTGCCTTTCTTCCCTTCAGCTACATTTTTCAGAGATTGCTCATGCTTACCTTCATCAATTGTTATGTGCTTGAAAGTATCAACACTGTTCACAGAGTGTAGTACTGCCTTCAGTGTGACCATGTCGATGTTGAGGGTTCTTGTTAATCCCTACATGACTGCTTCATGCTCAACGATGTTTTTTGTGCATTCAAAATTCAAACAACTTGAAATCATGCATTTTCTATTGTTTTGGGCGGTTGAGCTATGCCTGGTCCTTGAGGCATGACATGTCTTTGATTTTTCAAAATCGATTACCCACAGCTTGTTTATACATGAATCGTTTAACATGCTTGTACTGCTACTAGTACTGTGGTTACTACTACTACTGCTATTGGTAGAATGAACTATACAGGTTTCATTACCATCAGTTGGGAAAGGTAGGAGTCCCAACTATGTGCCTAAAGAGTTTGGAGCTAGTCGTGCAGGATAACACTCAAATATCTTTTCTATAAGACGGCTGTGAAACATGAGTTTTGTGAAGGCCAACAGTTCGTTATTTCTGTTAAGGAGAGTGACACTCTACTTCATATAACTCTGAGATAACACTTGGATTTGGTTGCATGTTCCCTTGTACGGAAGACACATGTGAGACCAGTTTGTAACAAAATATCCATCTAGCTTGCTAGACTAGTCTCTGCCTAGTAATAGACCATATGCTTCTGGTATGTCCACAATAACTATGCTGATGCATTGGTGAACTCAACTCTCATGAGATTTTCTGATGATCATGTCTAAGAGTTCACCAATGGTTGGTACAGATGTTCAATCAAGTTGGACGATTCGCATGGATGTCTCGATCTATTGCACATTAATCTTCCTAGTGATGGATAGAGGCATGACATTGACTGCTACACCAGAATCAACCAACAAGTTGTGATCATTGTAGTTAAAAACTTTGAGTGAAAGTAGGAATTGGGGGCAACCTGAGTTTTCCTCTTCCATCTCGAGTGTATTGAGAATAGTGGAAAGTGACCCAAGTGGTGTACTTGCTCCCTTGCTGGTAGAGCTTGTGTTCTTCATCATTATCTATCCCAATGCAAACCACATGATATCTCACTGACTCTAGACCTTTGCTAACTCAAAAAAACTAATTTTTGCTTGAGTTTTCTTCATGTCATCAACAATGTTATAGTCCAGGGGTGGTAGATTGACCAAGGTGTCTGGGGTGGAATGGATGTTCATGTTGTCTGGCAGAGTGTTTTTCAACTTGCTTCTCATGGATGTACTCTTATCCATTATTGTCTTCCCAGACTTGCTTTGTGTTTTATACTTTTGGGTGGCCAATGGATCAACCTTCTTCATCAGCAGTCTCACCTTCTCTTGCAATTCCCTAAGTGTAGGGGGAGACCCTTTACTCTTATGATTGTAACAATCATTTTTCTTTTGGGGTTGCTTCTCGGTGCTCGTCTTTAAAATTACTTGAAAGCACTAACATGCATTCACCACATGCCCATAACTTGATGTTTCATTAGGTGTAACCTCTTCATCATCGTTAGTGTCTTCCAGCTGCTCCTGGATATTGATTTCTGCATCGAGTGTATGACTGCAGACAGAGCTAAGGACTCACATCCAATTCAAGTAAGAGTTATTGGGTTGATGTTCTTTGTGGAAGGAAAAAAATTAGGATCTACGCACTATTCGAGTTGCAACACAGGCTTCTATGCATTTTTTGAGGTGAACCGGTTGCTGCTTGATGAGCTGTTTGCCTATATTTGTTTTGGTAGATGGTTGCTTGCAAATGTGTTTTTTTTCCATTACTTGAGTTCAGACACTTTCGTGGTCAAGTTCTTGAGAAGTCAAGTGAGGGTCTCAATATTGGTTACTTCCTTGTCACTTCCCTTGCTCGCCATTACTTGGGGCTTCTTACTCACATCCTTGGAGTCCTTCATTGATTCATCATCCTTTGATGATTCTGATCACACGCATGTCTTTCTCAACCACAATAGCCTCTTCGCAACTTTCCAAGAGTGTTGGTTTCACAACTCGCTTCATGAACTACGTAATGCCCATTGGTGATGAAGACATGTAGTAATCAACAGTGATGAACGCATGAGGTTTAGTGTCTGCTAAAAGATTGTTCATAATACATGTAAACCTATGATTTAAGTCTTTTACCTTTTCTTTTCCCTCCATCTTAAGGCTTCCCAACTCTTTGAGTAGCATGGCTAGGGTTTTTTTCGTTAGTCAACTTCTCAAGGAACATGCATTTGAATGCACCCTAGTTCTGTATAGTGTTTGGTTGAAGGTTTTGATACCATGCAGCTGCACGACCATCTAAGGTACATGGGAACAATCTACATGCTACGTCATCAAACCTTACCTCAAGGTTTGTCGTTGTAGGTAGAAGTTGTATAAGTGGTCTTCCGCCTTAACCATACTATCAGGGTTGAACTTGATGCTCATTCTCTCTACTCACTACGACATCTTGTGCAAAATAGCCAGGAAAGCCAATCGTCCCTTAGTCATCCATTCAAGATTTTGGTCAGACATCTCTTCTTCTTCTTCATCCTCTTCCTCTCTTTCAGATTCTGATGGTTTTGGCTCTGAGTCTATTAGTTCGTCTCAATCTCCCCCTCCTCCGCTGCCTCCCCCTTGCCTCCTATACCAGAATATGATCCCAAGATCGGAAGAGTTCCTTTTTTGCCTTGTTGTAAGACTGGGGGTTCCTCTCCATCTTGACTAGATTCTACCAAAATTTCAAGTGTGGCAAGGATTGTTTAATCCATTTATGATACAACAACTCCCATGGGAGTGGCTTTTGACTTCCTTGATGTGTATGGAATATGACATATGCTTGGGATCAGAGAGAGTACTTTCGGGAATTGGCAAGTGATGGGGCAAACAGATCGAAGTTGATGATACAAAATCTTGTGTTCAATCCTGGGAGGTGAGGAGTAACCAACTACACAGTAATTTGCTTTGCCTTCGAGAAGTGAGCTTCGCGTTCCTGGTGAATGCTAGTGTAATTGTGTTAATGGCTCTTTTATTGTAAGGGGAGAGGGTGAGAGTGAGTCCAAAGTTGGTTGGGATGCAGTCCCAACTCAGCTAGGAAAATAGAACACCATAGGACATGCAAAACGTCTGGAGGAGCAGTCCACATGGATGCAACAATCAGAACACATAAGGTAAGATAACACATACAATAGTCAACGGATGAGTCCAGACGAGTGAAGCAGTTGTTACAACAAGCTTTATGTGAAAGGTTTGTTTGATGTCTGGGGAGATAGTCACCATGGGTAAGACATTGTTAACAAAATATACAACACATTTCCATTAATAGATTATGTATTACAAAAAGCGAAATAGTTGAAGTGTTCAACACAGGTTAAAGCGACATGCGTTACAAGTGTTCAAGATAGTCTTACAACAGTTACAATACATGTGTTAAAATGTGTTGGCTTGTTAGTAGGCTTTTGAGTTAAGCAAAATTTCCAAGACACATCGTTACACCATACATTTCTAACCTTGTTATCAGGGCATTGGAGCCATTACTTACTCCTCAAAGAAAAGGTTACAGACTGTCTTGGCTATGTGGGAGGAGCTGAGCTGAAAAGTCCTTTCTTGTACAAATGAGGGGTTATTTATAGCCAAGGGTGAAACTGACCCTTGTGGTTGTTCAACTACCCTAATGATTGTTTGACTTTGCATGACTCTTTGTACAACAAGTGGGTCTCTCAGACTTCCATGTTACATTACATTGGTTGACAACATAGCCCATAATAGAGATGTGGGCCATATGACTCGACATGATAGTGTTGGTACACTCATGTTGCTACTGGAGTGCATGTCAAGCTACAGTGCTTCTAGATGATGAATGTCTTCATGGTGTAACACAACTTCACCTCTACATGGTAAAGTGCACGAAGTCTTCAATGTTGTTTGTTTCACTTTATGATGCTTTGGCACATTGTTCCTTACTTACATGTTGGAAGACTTGAGAGGATCGTATGTTCACAGAAGATGCATGTTCATTCGTTAGTCTGTCTGTGAGCACATCTTGCATGTTTTCTTACCTGTCCATCCGTGAACACATGTTTGGATGATTATTGCGATAGATGCTTTCATTTAAAACACCACAAGTACACACGAAGCGAAGGCTTTGAGTATAACTAGAACAAGGTCGTAAGCATGACTTAGACACCAATATGCAGAAACATGGGTGAAATGAACAAGCAAGATGGATGCAAAGACTCCGATGGGCTCATGGAGTGAACCTGAGGGTGTGTAGTCATCAAGAGAAACTCCTAAGGGAGGCTCCAAAATTCACTTGAAAATGAATGGTATACTTATATTTGTAGTTATTATAGAGCATATTTAGATCTATAGTTATTCTAGAGTAGTTTTTTCTTTGATCTCATTTGCTGAGGAAGGCCATTCATTTTAATAATAACTTTTACTTGCCTACAAAATGCTTAATAGAAAGTTCTTTATCTTTACTCTGAAATCAAAATATTCAAAATATTTTGATAAAATCAATTATGAGAATGCTTTGAACCTTTAAAATTTCTTTACCTATTAAGAAATAAAGAATAATAAAATCCACCCAGTGGTACTCAAGCAAGTAATCAAGTGGTTCTAGTGTTTATTGTCTTAGTAGATGCTTACGCTACGAAGGTGGGTTCAATTGTAATATATGTAATAAGCGAGAGCCTTTTCTATTCTTTCCACAAACATTTCATATATTAGAACACAAGGTTTCCTTAGAATACAACATGTGAAAAGATTTAAATTTCTTAGAATACAACATGTGAAATGATTCAAAATGTCATGAGCATACTGTTTTATTATAGGTAATCATATATACTAATATACGAATAGAATTCTAGGCAAGGGTAATGAATCCCTTGGACTTCCTTCAAAATATCCGAGGAAATTTAGGAATATTAATCTCTAGAAACATTGAGTTGAGAGCTCGCTCTACATGCATGATTGTGCTGGCCCCTTTCGTTGACTCCACCTATAGCCTTTCTTTGAGGCATTCTGATGATATGTTTCTGGCATGGAAGTTGAGAGGGGAATGTAAAGGAGTTCCCGACTTACCTCACTTATATCCATATCCCGTAGCCCAAATAGTTTCATATCCTTCAGTTGCATACCCTATTAGAGATAAAGAACCACTTACCTTATTTCGTGTTTATACTAACTTATTGTAACGACATTATTACGCTGACATCAATTGAAAGGCTCGATAATGAGCTAACAAGCTAGTGTGTTGTTTAGAGAACCTACAAATCCTAGTAGACGAACATGCTCCATACATGATGAAATTCTTTTAATAGTAAACAATTTTCCTACAGAACTTCCTTTAAGTCATTCCCAAACTTCCCAACTTTTAGAGTGCATTCATACTAAGCTTAGCAATCTATGGGGCTACCTCTCTCATAATATTCTTTCCTCTTTACCTGAAGGTGTATTTGGTCAATATCAAAATATCTATACTGGGAAGAAGACCTGACTCACTTGAGCTCCCCATACCCTTCCAGAACAATAATTTTCTTGGAAATCATAGCATTTTTCCTCTCAGCATGCATGGGGATGGATCTTGTCTGCTTAGGCAGATTTGATAGGGCAAGGTTATGAACAAAAAACCCAACTAGCTAGACATTGGCGAAGACAACAAGCCCAACAATCTAGATATTGGCAGATCCTGATAAACCTGTTATCAAACCTTCTATATTCTCATCTACATGTCCTTCCTATCTTTATTTCCCATGACAATTATACTTTCCCATAGAAATTAGAATGGGATTATCTTGTTGAAAATTCATGGAAATGACTAGATTTCGATCCATAGTTGAAATGTATGAGGTTGTTTGTGGAAATCAACATGAATAAACAACCTTGCCATCAAACCTTTCGCCAGAAGGAGAGGTGTCAAATTCATCAATAATATCATCTACATGGTGATGACATGTGTATTCCCAGGCAAAACAAAATGTGAACTCTTTTCAACTAAAGACAACTTGCTGAATAGTATTATATGAAAATGAAAAATCAAATGCATACTTTTGATTTATTTATAATTTTATTTACACCTTTTATTGTATGCAAATGTATTTACTAGGTATTAATTTATTTATACCTTTTTGATATTGGAACATGAGTATCTGATCACCAATTTTTGAAGCGTAGAAGTCATTTAGAGTTGTCCATTTGGGAAATTTAAAAGGCTATATTACATGCAAGACAATTGCGTGACATATTCTAATACCAAAATCCTAAGGAGCATGAGAAGCCTATAATGATCCAAATCTGACCCATAGTTTTTTATATTTGTGAAGTATTCCCCTAAAAATAATGTGCCCCTACTATGCTCAGTGGTCACTTGAATGTGAAGCTTAATTTCTTTGGGCACCCTTCTCAGTTCTGTGGTAGCCAATTCGTGCCAGGAAAAAATAATGAAGATATTTGTGTGAGATTTTTATGGCCATGAGTCTATAAATGGTTCACTACGTTGAAATAAGGAATATTTAGATAAAATTGCAGTCACTCAAAATATATTCTATTAATTCATTAATGAGGAAAATTACACAGATATTTATACAATCAATAGTCTCAAGATAGGAATTCTATCTTGGACGTACACTAGTGTGGTTGAGAGATTCTCTCAACCACATACTAAACTAGAGAAAATTAAATCCCTATTATATAGGAACAAACTCCTCAAATGGGAAATTACAACCATAGAAAAGTAGGAATTAACTATTTCCAACTCCCCCCCTTAATGACTACTTGTCATGATAGTCAAATCCACTACCATCAGGCGAATTACATGTACAAAACCTCCAAAAAACACAGTTTTCCTTCTTCGGACAAATCCACAATCTGCAAATTCGGCATTTCCAATACAGCCGAAGAATTGATCTGATCAAAATTGATCCAATCCGCCTCTCCCGGATAGATCTGCAACTTCTCCGATCCTGCACCCCTTGCAGACCGTCAAACGAAGTTGAGGCTTCCCGCAGATCCCCTCGAAGGTGAATTGGCGCGATCCTGAATGATAAACCCGCACCCATTGGTGGAATTAATGCGCCAATCCCCTTCTACTCAGAAAAAATCATCTGAGTCTGAGCTAGGTGTTACTGCAGTCCACCTGCCCCTACGAGCACAAAGCTCCTATGTACACACAGCCACAATGGCACCTCAAGCCACATAGGCGATTTAGCCACAAAGGCAATCTGCCACCACCGGGCAAGTTCGGTTTACCACCACCGGGTAAATCCGCTAACTTCAATATGCCACCACCGGGCAAGTCCGATTTACCACCACTGGGCAAATCCGCCAACTTCAATATGCCACCACCGGGCAAATCCTGTAGCCACTAGGACTCTATAGATGGTTTCTGGTTCACCACCAACCGTCACATTACAGTGACAAAAGATGGTTTCAGGGTGACCACAAACCATTACAAAGTGGTTTAGAGATCACCACGAACTTTCAAATGCCTTTACAAGGCTTACATTCAACATTTGGAGTTTCTAGTACATACAATGACTATTACAATAATATGCTACGGAGTCTATTCCACAAACCACACTAAAACAAAAAATCTACTTTGTTGTCCACCATAACTATTGTTGTTGCTCCTTTATCTCAAGTTCACATCTTGGGCATCTTTGTCAAATAACTTCTTGGAACTTCCATAAACCTGTCATTTGTTAGAGTCGCGAATTCTAACAAAATAACTTCATATTGAGATCGCAAATCTCAATATGTATACAAATTTCCAAGACTAATTTGCCTTTACACATATCCCAAGTCGCAGGCAGCCCCTGCTGGGGCACTTCAGCAGCAATTTCTCGCCCTTTCTAACTGCTCGTATGCATTGACCGATCTGCTGTCACCTACTCAGATCTCAACCAGGGACTTTGCTCCAACAATCTCCTCTCTACAGATCAAGGTTAATCGCGCTCATGCCAGGACTGAAATCAAAGTTCTGCACATAGTGGTGGCACACTACTTTGTACCGTAACACACGAGCATCAAAGTCTTTCCACATCCCTGACAAAGCTTTCAGAAACTCGGACTTCTGCATGTTATCTCTCTCAAGCATATGATCAAGGAAATGGAGAGCACGTAATCTTGTACCATCACGAAAAAAGAGATAACTTGTATACATACGAGCATTGTTGCTGCATTCCAGAAGAGGTCTGCGAGCAAGCAAATGGTAAGCAAGGCATCCAAGACTGAATATATCAGTTTTGGCATCTTACTCCTGACCAGTTCTGGAGCTGTATAGTCCAAGGAGGGTTGAAGAGGAATAACAGCATCTTCAACATCATATTCTGGGAAATGAAAAGCCTGAAATGTACTTGTGTCTCTTGAAACCTGATCGGCAGAAATATCAAAGCCAAAGCCACCAAGTTTCCATGCTCCACTAGAAATGATAAAGACTGTCTCAGGTGATATGGCACAATGAATTAGTCGTGCAAAGAAATCCCAGTGATTCCGCTAATTGCAGCAAACCATGCTTTATTTCCAACTGTCCCATTGCTAGCAGATACCTTCTTCCCATCTTGAGAGTGTTGTGATGAGTAAGACCTCCGAATAGGTGAACGACCATGATCACTATCATGGGAGTCGGTTGGGGACCTGTGGTGTCTATCTCGAGGTGAAACAGAGTAATCATGTCCTCGCCGAGGTGCTGGCGAGTATGAGCGTGAACGGTGTCTGCCTCTATAAGATGTGGAACAGTACTCAGGAGACCGTGACCTTGATCGAGAGCGAGCATAATGAGGTGACCGGTGCCGTCCATAGCCTCAGGGAGCCCTAGCTCTGGTTCTCACTCTCATTTCATCAGGCTTTTTTCTATTTTCTTCAGCAAGAACAACAGTGATCTCACGCCCACCAATAAACTGGCCATCCATATGATATTGAGCCTTTGCAGCATCTTGAGGATCCATAAACTGCACAAAACCAAAACCACGAGGCTCCCCCGTATAGAAGTCCTTTGCCAAATATACATCTTTTAATGGTCCAAAGCGCTCAAAAGGCAAGCGAAGTTCATCTACCCTGCAATCTCGGGGAATATTACGAACCAAGAGACTTGTGTTGGGCTCCCTTCGTCCACCATATCCACCATATCGGCCTCTAGGAGGACTTCTTCCTCCTACATCATATCCCCTCCTTGGGGGAGGACTTGGGCTGTGTCTCCTCACCGGGTTGTATCTCCTCATTGTGAATCGATTTGATCGATAAACCCCGTCAAAATAAATTGTTTTCCACAGATTGAGAGGGTCGGACTGATACTCCGGCAACCAATAAAGCAATATTTTAGGGTAAGAAAAATCAAAACCTATAAACTGGCAATGACCCCACGCCTCTTCCACAATGATGAAAGTATCATGAATAATGACCTGGAAGGGGAGAGGTTAGTGGTTCCAGGACAACTTACCATTATTCAAAGACCTCCACTCGGATTCAATCTCGGCTCAATTCTCCGCCAAAGTCATGACTCTAACAAAATTTCCACCACCGATGATCACACACAACGATCCACCAACAGATCGAACGTTGCCACTACAGCCACACCGTGCCTCCTTCGATCAACGTCATGCCTCCTCAGATCAATGCTCCACGCTGCTCCACGAGCCGATATAGTCTCAACTGCCACACACAGCGCCACGAGCGGATATAGTAGCTCGTCTTTCACTCTCTACACCTCTACTACTGCGCCTCCTCACCAATAGCGCCCTCTCCTATCTGTCCAAACAGCCAATTCAACCTCTACTAGCGATTAGGCCTTCTGCGTCAACTTTTATTCTCTCCAAGTCTTTGTCTTGCTCCAATAAGAGCACTCACAATAGCAGATAAGACTATGTACCAAATATACAGATCTGGTGGATTGAAACTAAAATCCACACCACAGCTCCAACGATGCCACGGGTCGGATCGCACCTCTGGTAGCTATCCACGACCACTCCAAGTTGACACAGAGCATCGCCCCTTCTCCGGTCAATTCCATGTTGAGGGGACTTCTCTCTCCGTTGGATTATTGACTTAACACGTGTTGTTTGCAGATCCGCAATCCATGCCTCCACGGCCTCGGCGCGGTTCTTTCTAGCTGAGAAAACCGCCAGAAGGGCCTTCAAACTCGCCCTTAGTTCTCTCCTCCTGTTCTGGGCAACTTCTCTCCTCCCAGAACCTGATCACAAATCGGCTTCAAAAGTAAGCGAAAGCCAAGGCGACCGACCAGGCCAAGGATCCAGTGTTAACAACTTTCACAAACAGGTAGAAAGTTAAAAACAGGGCAAAGATCTCCGACCTGGCGACAGACCGAGAAATATAATCGGGACAAATGGCAATCAAAGCCGTTGCTGCAAGTCCGGCACTGGAATCCCAAATCTCCTTACCGAAAAAATAAAAACCAGAGTGGTATTTGATGCAAAAAACGGTGCCGTTAACACACATACTTCTCTTATGTGCACTGCAAAGCTGACCAATTTGAGAGTCCAGTAAAGAAGAGCAGCCGTGACCATAAGACCAGGATAAAGGGTTCCTCCAATGATTCTACCAAGGGGATACCAGCTCTCGAAATCGAACCAATTCCAGAACTCGTAGAAACCTTTTTTCGTCAAGTACAGAGTGGTTCGGTAGTTGAAATACAGATCGAATTCGTGGATCATGCTTTCATAGCAAAGCACACTAAACAATCTCATTATAAACACAAGGACATAGATCAGACAGATAATCCCCATGCGCAGCAGTAGCTAGGATGCGTAATCATAGTAGGTGCTGGATGCATGTTCAACCATGCACGCAACAACAACGCTCCACTGATTAACTGTGCTGATCCATCGATGAAGCACTCATCCTCCAAAACTGAGCACACCACTTCCGATCTGATCCTGCCTCCTTCACGATGAGATCCTTACACAACAGATCCTCATACAGATCCTTACTCTCTAGAACAGATCATGCACGGCCTGCACATCGCCTGTAGCGTGGTTGCGGCGGGGCTAGCGGCAGCGCTCAACGACAAGCACAGCTGATGATGGACAAACAACTATTCACAAAACCTTACTCTCTTCAGCCCAGGAGCAGCCCAGCCCACGAGGGGCTAGGCCCTCAGGCTCTAATACCAAGATAAAATTGCACTCACTCAAAATATATTCTATTAATTCATTAATGAGGAAAATTACACAGATATTTATCCAATCAATAGTCTCAACATAGGAATTCTATCTTGGACGTACACTAGTGTGGTTGAGAGATTCTCTCAACCACATACTAAACTAGAGAAAATTAAATCCCTATTATATAGAAACAAACTCCTCAAATGGGAAATTACAACCATAGACAAGTAGGAATTAACTATTTCCAACTTATTTTATTAAGGCTTGTGATATGATATGACAAAAATTTTATAATTCTCTTTTGCAAAAAAATTGTATTTGGGAAAAATTTTGTTCTCGTGAGCTTTCTGCTCTCGACCTTTTGCCGAAAAGTCGTTGGGCTTAATTTTGGGTTTGAGCCACATCTGTCCGAAATTGAGTATCATATTTTATCAATGTTGATCGAAGTACGTTGATTGATCCATGCCAAGTCACTCACAAGGCATTGAGAAGTGGAGCCCACCAAACAATGATGTTACATTAGGTGGAGTGCTCGAAAGATACGAATTCTTTGATCTTTACTGTATATGGCAGACTTAGTTATCAAGGAACACATATATATAAAAGGATAAGGGAAATGGGGCATGAATGCAAACAAATGGTGTTTGAATAAGACTACACTACATTGAATGGTGGTGCAGAATTGGATTCCGGAAAAATTGAGAATCCATATACTAGCTATAGTCCAACCCATTTGTTTTAAACTTCATAGAGCACTAAAGACATTAGATAAATTCTCTATTTACTTATATTATGGTCTTGCTACTGTTACCAATGGAAGATTGCTCATAGTTACTTATGAGGATGAAATAGTGGATGGAGAGTCACTCTGTTCGCTTCTCATTTATCTATAAAGTAGATTGGCATGCAATACATGTTGGTTACTTGGTACAAGTGGAACTTGCGTTTTTGTGCGGGTAATACCAGAACGTGCTTACGTTGGTAAATATAAAGATATCAAGAGCGAGTGCATTTTTAATGTTGGTTCATTAGTATGCAATGGTACCTCCATCATGAGTCAAGAATTCAACCTTCATTTAGTGCCCAGTTGGTGCATATAATAATCGTTGCAAGTTGCATGAAGCCCTCATGATGGACATAAGGAGCTTATTCAAGATTAGAATAGTGGGTGGTTTGAGAAGTTTAGAGCTCCAAAAAGTAACCATTGAGGTTTCTGAAAGGAGGGATTCTGTTGACCTGACTTCTACGATTTCATCAAAATTTATTACAGTCCTCGTGATTTTTTGACAAAGTGGCTCTCTCATTGTACAACATTCCTTGTGTTAATGTCATCTCGTTGCTACAAATGATCGCTATAACTACAGTTTTGTATGCGATAAAGTCACTAAATATGATCTTGTTTAGGACAGTGGACGGAAGAAGCATACTGGAAACCATTTAATGGAGGTTATTCTGAAGACGTACTAGATTATTTTTACATTGCAATCTCGACACTAGGGTAAAAAAAATCAACGCAAGTGCTGTCGAGCGATTAGCCCAAGCTGTCAGCACTGATTTTGCTTCTCGAAACTGCGATGTCCCGCATTCTTCATCTGGAAAATTTCTCAAGTGGTAGAGGGAGACTCGAGTGGCAATGGCCATATAGATGAGAGATTTCGATTCTTGGTTGTGTAATGTTGCAAATAATTTTCAACTATCTAAGTGACTTTATTTATCAGTTTTTCTAAAGCTTTGCATCCATGGAAATCGATCATATTCTTGAAGCTACAAAAGGTCCTGGTGGTATTCGAGTAATCGAAGGTTTCCTTTGTGCTATTAATGTATGATGTAATCCCTATGATGAATTGGCACAACGACCATTTAAATTATTTATTGTGTCAAAGTGCTTTCCAACAACTGAGGAGGATGAGGCCCCCAGCTAAAACCAAAAGAGCCTCTTGATATTCTGCCACCCTGCCACCCAGTAAAATGATTCTTGATGATTGGAAGAGATTTTATTCAAACACAAGGACTAATTTTTGAGAGGTTGCTATTAAGGGGTTCTAGGATATGTATGATCCAGAATGATGTCCCTTGTGGTCATGTGAATACAAATAAAACGATGAAAACACAGTTTCATGTGTGACATTGAACAAAGTCACAGGATTTATTAATAGGATACATAGGCCGTATGGGCAAGCAAACACACAATATTTGGCTATCTACGTCAATAAATTTAAAGGAAAAAACAATTTTGAATGATGGGATGCGTGCCCCTGCAAGTCGATAAAACAATCAACCGTTCAAAACATTCGGTGTTTCATCTAACGGTATCTGATGGCACATTTCTTAAGGAATTTAATGGATTATGTGATTTCGAGAGGCAATTTTCTCAAGGAGTAGGCGGATGAATTGTCAGGACTGTTGACAGTGGTTGGAATCTGTGTAATTTAAAAAAAAGAAAGTTATAGAGGCAATGTTAGTGTTTGAATGATGTTTTTGATAGTGGAAATAGATTCATCAGCGTCAAAAAGTTATAAGACACCTAAAATTTTGAAGTTTAACAACTATAACTTGAATTTAGAAAAATCTTTACCAAATTTTCTCTAGCAGTTGTGTATAATGCATGCTACTTTTTGAAAGCCTTTCCGGTGGGTTTCTCCTGTCAAAATCCGGCCGCAATTTATTGGAATTGCAAGTTTGATAGCTAGTTTCTGCACAATCAAAGTGTCCTAGAAGTTTTTCAGCGTGCTGAATCCAAATATGCAATTAAAAAACAATTGTAACTGCAATAAATCAAGATTTAACCTATTTAGCCTCAATTTCTTCTGGCTGATTCCATCACCAAAATCTCCAAAAAAATCTTATTATAAACAACTTTTCTCTAAATATAACCCAAATTTCCATAACTTTCTAAACAATTCCTCCAACTCATTAAACTACGCCTTTTCTCAAACTACCCATCAAACTACCGATCACCCATCAAAGAGATTGATGGCGAGGATTTGTTCATCATCGTCATCTCTCAAAGCGACCAGTGGTGGCCCAGAGGGCGGTTTGTAGCTTTTCAACGACAACACATATGGTTTTGAAAGCATCGAGACCCGCACTTCTATTATTCTAATATCCAGTACACCACAACTTGGCTTCAAGTGGCATCAAATAATAACCGTGGACCCCACATTTTTAGCACTCGCTTCCACATTATTAGTTATATTATAATTGTGTTGAAACTTGTAAAGTTTATAATAGCGTTGAGGTTTGGGCCGATACGAAATGTATACATATGTTGTGTATTGATCTTTTAAGCTTGAATAGAAGAAAATGATGGCAGTAGCATGTGCATCATCAACATATTAAACACCTGGCTATGCCTACCACTTTTCGTTGCCAATTGCAGACATCAGCAGGGATTTGTTCCTTAGCAACACACCAATTAAATTCATATTTGTGTTTTGGCCATTTCTTATTATGAACTAAAAGTGATATTTTCTTAATAGTTTTTCATGCCACTAAATTATGGTTAGTAATATCAATAAACATTAATTTATTAATTATAATATTATTTTAATTCACTTAATTATAATATATTTTATATGACTAAATTATAACTTATTTATGATGATTAATTATAACTTTATTTTAAATTATCATTATATTATTATTTAAAAAATTATTATGAGTTAAACATATACATATTTGGAAAACATGTCATAAGATTTTTGCATGGACATTTACACTCCATTACCTATGGAGATTTTTAACGTATAAATAGACTTTGTTACAAAATGCTGGGGCTTATCAATATATTATGCCCAAAAAACTATAAGTCACTTCAACTTAAACATATTCATATGACATTTTTTCTATTAATAATTTTAAGTAAAAATGAAAAAAGACCATAACTACTATTAAGATAGCTCTAAACCTTTGTATTGAGTATACTACTAAAAATACTCTAAAATATCATAAACAAGTTAAATCCTTACTATTAACTTAATAATTATTGAGAATTAAATTAAAATTATGAAAACATTATTTTAAAACATACATCTTTATCCATATAATAACATTATAAAATAAATTTTTAAAATTCTCGTCTTTCTCTTACCTTATCATCAAACCTTAGACAAAAATTAATTTATTTTTATTATACGACCACTAAAAAATTAATTTATTTAATTAATCTTAAGATAGTGTGAAACTACTTTGCTTATAACCATCAATGTTGTTGAATTGACATAACAATTACTTTTGACGAATTAAACTCTTATTTTATTCTAATAAATTTATAAAAAGTTAAAATTATATAAATAATGTATCAAAATTGAAGTATTTCATTATCTTGTATTTAAATCTATCAATTATATAACGATATAAATAAAAATATTTATTTTCTTAAATACATTTTCTTATCAACAAACATGGTTCACACACTTCACCTTTAACCATAATGAAAGTTTTAATATTTTCCTTTTTGCAAATTTTATAAATTAATATAATTATGCATTTTTTAAGTTGGTGTTTTGAAAATGTAGTTATATTAATTTATTCAATATTTTTAGAAACAATAAAAAAAAATTATTAATTTATTTTTTTATTATATTATTATTTTTTGATTATATTATATTTCAAAGTAGTGATTTACATTGAAAAAATGTTTGACCAACACACCGTCCCATTTATCCAAAACACTTAATATTTATTAAATTATTTTAAATTTATTTATTTATTTTTTTCTTCCATATCCTGATTTTGTTCACACACATCCATGTGATTACCCAACTTTTTGTTTTCTCTGTTCAGCACCCTGTTTTTTTCCACCATATTCCTCTGCTTATCCAACTTTTCCTTTTCTCTTTTACGACGTTTTTCGTTCCCTGTTTTTGTTCCATCAAATCCTTTTGCCTATCCAACTATTCATTATCTCTTTGACCACGCTTGCCGTTTTGCCTTTCAATGTTGTTCGATTCATTTCGCTAAAGGTTTAGTAACTAATTTAGGGATAAAATTTCATAAACAATAAATAGTGGGCAAGTTTTTGTTTGCCTATTCCACGGAGGATTAGAATAACTGTGTAAAAAAAATAATGTAAAAGTCATTAAAATAAACTGAAAATTTTAAAGATAGAATTTTATTTTAAAGTTTAAAAGTGTGGGAATTTTATTAATTTTGAATATGCAAATTTTAAAATGTTAGTCTAAATATTTAATTAATTTATTTGGACTTTACAAAGTTTTGTGATTTTCAAAATAAAATAATTTTTTTCTAATAAAATTTGGCAAATTATTTTTGGAAAAAAAAATTATTATTATATTTTTTATTATTTTTTTAATCCTTGAAAAATTAGCTTAATTACCATTTTTCCTTTGTCATTAAATTTAAGATTTAATTCATGCCTTTCCTTTTAAAATTTAAATTTAATTATTTTATTCTTAAATTTGAATTTGAAATTTAATAAAACTGAACATAAAACTAATTATATAAACACGTACTTCGCTCAAGTTTTACGTTATCTAACAATTCTAGTAAAAAAAAGATAAAGAACTAACCGTAAGGAAAACAAACACTCAATTTCTTGTATTTTGTGTGCGATTCTGAAAAGCAGGTATCCCACAAGAGGCAAAACATTTAGAGGAAACATGACAAAATTTTTAGTTGTATATACAAAAACCTTTACTTATAAGGAATTGAACAATCTATGGGCTGCAAATTTCATTTTAGATTGCAGACCTTTTTTTATTGCAGAGTGTGCGCCCACTGCCCAGTACAAATCTGATGGTGTTGAGTTTTGCGTTCCCGTTGTAGCAGGGCCTGTGAAACATTTGTTAGTATAACGACAAACTCAACGGCATTTGTGTAAATTAGGACTATCCCATAACAAATAGATATTTTGCGAATGCACAACTATTCTCCGCTAAGTGAAAACTAATGACAATTACACTAAGAAATACCTTCAGCCTTTGTAGTCCATAAGTAGAGGCGCCATTTTTAGTCCACAGACGTTCTCACAGTCATGCAGTAAACGTTATACTGTAAGGAGCAATCGCAGGGCAACTCTCCTTTGGCGGACGTGGATTAGACTAACCACCTCCAGTAGCCATTCAATGATAATGCCTCTCGGTAGAGTGGCGTTCTTGTTATGTCTCCCTATTCTTGCCGGCCAGAGGAGAGGTGCCCAGCAAATGGTCACCACATAAACAAATAACAATTTGCTACCTGCTTCTACTCGTTCATATTGATGAAGGCAGATTTGGGGTATTTATGTAGTTTAACATAAGGGATATCCATTATGACAACAAAGCATATAACTTCATAAAGGAGAGAAGGAATAATTTGAAAGATGGAGATGAAGCAGGAATATGGCACAATGCTATGAATCTTCCTCCTTAATCGATTCTCCGCGATTTCATGCCTTTCCGTCTCCGTTTTTGTGCAGAGTGCAAAGTTAAGCATATAGCGTTGTTAATATTTTCATATGGCAATCAGTATCGAATTACTCTGTCCTTTAGAAAGTATATCTTCGTTAGTCTCCGCACACATCTGCAAATATTCGACTCTCAGATAGCAGAATTGTGAGGAACGATAATACCGTAATGATAAAACAGTCAAAGTAAAAGCGAATTTATCAGTTTATCTCGTACTGGGGCTTTCTGGAAAGGGAATCGGTACATTCCTGCAAAAGTTGTGGTCCACAACTTTAAAGTGTAATGTCTCTCAACAATATTGATGCTGTTTCTGTGCAATGAAGAGGAACCACCACTGCTGCTCACAGTTCGAGACATCCGGCGGGAATATACCGAAGCAACAGCAGCGGATATGCTCAAATTGGCAATGTATGTGATGTTTATTGAGAGTAACCTTTTGAAATTGCTACACGAAGTTATTGAGGGATATACCCTTTGAAATTGCTAGACGAAGTTATTAGGGGCAGAGATTGTCTCTACCTTGCCGACTAAGTTCCTTCACTCTTAATTATATGTTGAGGTTTTTTCTGCCATTTTCATGTGAATAATCAAAGTTTTCGATTAGTCATTTGTTTTGTTTGTTTGGTTTTTATTTTTATTTTTCTTAAATTATTAAAATAATTTTATAATGTGTAGTTCTTATTTTTAGACCGGAGTGTTTTTTTATTTTTCTATTTGCGAGTGTTTACTGATAATTTTAAAATGAAAAGAGGGTTAATTTTGTAAGAAATTATTTTGGCAAATTATTTTAAAATAATTTTGTAAGTAACTATTCTTTGGGCGAGTATCAGTACTCTAACACCCTACTTGGAATGGTTTTGTTCATTTTTGGTGAAGTCATGTTGAAGTTAAATGTAAATTGTAAATGAAAGGAAAACGTATATGATGCTAATATTCATTACATAATCAGGGAGTTCCATCTCTAGAACCAAATGGATTCCCAATTGATTCTCGATGACCAAGCCCACTACAAAAAAAGAATACAATCGAATGAAAGATGATAATTTTCAGGCTTTAAATATTTGTTCCACACTTTCACATCTGTATTTTTCTCCAAATTGTGAGATTAGAGATCCAAGTAGACTCTGAGAATTTAAAAATATCTTACATTTAACATTTTAATTCTTTTTATATCGAAGTCTCTATGGTTAGATGTACTTTTCCTATTTTTTGTTGAAATGGTTTGATAAATTTTGCAATCAAAATCTGTTACCTATATTTGGAAGATTACTACTATATTAATATTATTTTCAATCGCCATTGTTACTTAGATTTGTCATTGAAAAGACCAATAGCACTCTACTATGGAATGGCTTTGTTCATTTTTGGAGAAGTAGTGTTGAAGTTAAATGTAAATTGTAAATGAAAGGAGCACGTACATGATGCTAACCTTCATTATATAATCCAGGAGTTCCATCTCTCGAACCAAATAGATTCCCAATTGATTCTTGATGACCAAGACCACTACAAAAACCAAGGTCTTATGGAGTTTTCAACCAGATATAAAAAATTGTTTATGGTCTCCCCTCCTCATGGTCCAATGATAGATCTATAGGTAGGGGGAAACAAAATACATTCTATCCATCCAAACACTTATCATAGGCACACCACCCCTAATAAGTAGTAGTCCCATATCGAGTAGCCCCAAATTTCGATATAGATATTTGTATTTCCACAACTCACAACAAAAAAGGAATATAATCGAATGAAAGACGATAATTTTCATTCCATTATTTAATAATATAATTTTAATTTAATATTTTTGTATTCATTGTGATTGAGTCAACAAAAATTTGTCAAATTCCAACCAAAACATCCAAAAGATATAGGTGGTTTTAGACAACCCATTAAAAATATTTGTAAATATATAAAATAAAAATAATAATTTAGTTTTAAGATTAAGATCAACCTATATATCATTATTTTTTTAAAACAATGAAGACATATAGACTTAATTGTTTTAGAAACACATTTCTTAATGGTTAAGAACATTTAAATTATAGTTATTATGATTACTGTATGATTAAAAATTGCATTATTAAATAAGAAACACTATCTTAATAAATTCAATAAAAGATGCATACTAATGACCCCTAACAAGAAAAAAATATACCATATCCTCTCATTTCAAATTTCAATTTACTATCAACTTCTCTAAATATGAAGCCCTAGTTTTTAGTATACAGAAAGCCATTGATTTCGAAATGGAATGTCTCAAGGTAATAAGTAATTTGAAAATACATTCGATCGTTAATTCGACTTTTCAAACAATACTAAGATGCCTTTTCCTAGACATACTGCTGACACCTAATCATAGGGATTGGGTGAACAACTGTAATTAATGTAAACAAATAATAGAGAAAATGGAGAGTCATTGGGAGATGAAAGTCAACAGTTACTCCCTCATGTATATAATAATGAACAACCTAAATGAATATACAATCTCATTTTCGAGGAGTTACGTCCTAGCCTGACATGGTATCAGAGCCAAATCCATTTTTGGCATTACAGTCTGCCCTTGTAACTCCCTTCTGCCTATGTTCTACATATTTTATAGAACTGACACATATGCCCTTGTTCCTAAGGCCGAGCACTATCATATGCATTTTATATTCCCTCCGAACAGTCAGCCCTCTGACCCTCCATTGGCCTGGTGGTATCTCATTGAAACATGCTCGATAGTATCATTGGAATCATTGGAATAGATGTCCAGAATGGAGTAGCCACTACATGCTTAGAATAGATATCAGCACCTCAGCCCCTTAGCCTCCCTCGCAGCATGTGTGTAACCATTGAATATATGGTTCATGACTCCACTGTATTATTGATGCTACTTTTGCATACCACCATAACGCCCGCATACCTCCCTCATGACATTTTTTTGTTGCGAGTACCATATGCTAGACTTTGTCCATAGATTGGTCCATCGAGGATTGGTCCACCGAGGTTTACTTTATCTAAGTAGACTTGGTTCTCACATCTGAGGCTTACTATAAACTCATTTAGTATTTCTTTTTGTTTTTCTATTATGAAGCCTCTTTGAAGGCCGAAGACTGGATACTAGAATTAATATGTAGTAATGGGTTTTGAAACATTTGGGTACTCGGACCTTAGTATTATAAAGTTGCAGAGAAGACTGTGAAGAATCTCTGAATATTTTTATGGAGTCCTTTAAAGCCATGCTGGAAGATGATTTTTTTACTAGAACTTCATTTTTATCAATAATGCTTTTTTTACCAGAACTACATTCTTGATCAGAATTGCACATTTTTCTTTAAAATATTGCTATTATAGTGCAGAAGTGAAAATATTTTATATATTGGCAGCAATTTTTTTTATTTTTATTTTTACAGTTCACAGTTTTTTAAAATGCACTCATTAATATCTATTGCAGGAGTTGTCCTTAATGGGAAGGAAAATTATCCTGAGTGGTCTCAGAAAATCAAACACACTCTCATTTTTAATGGGCTATGGAAAGGAGTGTGTGTTGTAGACGGAGACAGAGCCAGAACAACCTACCTCAGACAAGGAATTTTCCTTTTAGGAAAATAAGAACAACAAGTCTTATGAATTGATTGAGATTTTCTTAAAAGGAGTCACCATATATGTAGTTGGGATTCGAATTCTCAAGATAAATTAAGAATCAATTACGGATAAAAAGAAATTTTCCATTTTTGATGATATTCCTGAAAGTCAAAATTTATGATGAGAGAGGAATGGCATGGATGGGACATGAACTGAAAAGAAAATGGGGGAGAGAAAAGAAATGTGAGAAAATAAAACAAAGTTTTAGTGAGACATCATATTGGACTTTTGTGAATAAATAGTCAACTAATATAGCATGACACTGAAGAGGTGACTTATATAAACTAGTTAGTTTCTTGATAGGAAAAGATTTTAGAGCTCAAGGGGAACTATTGCAACTATAAAAACTCTTAGGTTCCCTTACGATACTAGTATATTCTGTTAGGCTCCCTTATGATACTAGTCCATCACTACACACACACACACACACACAAACTTGTATATTCTCTTTTTTATGTTTGTCATATATCTTGTGTATTCGCAACCATGGGATCATACACAACACAACGGTTTGATTCAAGTCTCCAAACCACATTAGTCATACTATCATTAAATTTGCAGTGAAAGAAGCTTAAACACTCGACCTTAGGATTTCTCAATTAAACTATTGTACATATGTGTTATCCAACAGTGCCACCACCTCACATGTAAATTCTTAAGTCAACATCCTCAAACAAATCCAAGCACAAATTACTAGTGTTTGGTCAAGCCATGTCGAAAAAGGTGTTAGTGACGCTGCTCCACATGGAATACTCACATCTCGACACCATAGGACTTTCATAATGTGTAGCCTAGTTTTTAGCTCCTCCTTACCTCGTGTTGGTCATGTGCTTAGACTCAAGTGTATTCTATTGGGTGGAATAACATATGGTGCTCCCTCTTTTCCCTAAAGAGAAGTTATCTATGGGTGTATTGTCATCTTGTTAACAAACCTAGCTAGGCTAGTTTGAGGTTTGGATATACCCGCTAGAGAAATGGATGGTAGATCATTTCATTTGCTGGCATGTTTGGGTCTAGGGTTTCATACATCTTTCCCTTTGTAATTATGGTGCAATGTTGTTGGTCTTATTTTTGCTTTGCTTTGCATGTTCATCTCTGATACTAACCTTCTACACTATTTTTTTTATTTTCATTCAGTCGAGTTAGTTTTCCTCCCGTCCACATTCCACACTCTACAACTTTGAGTTCCATTCTCAAGGGTTACCCATGTTGTTGATCTCTTTACCTTGAGTATGGATCTGTTGAGAGTGGTTATCTAAGATGTATAGTGGTATTGAGGGAGATGGACATCGATACAATTAGTCTTGTGACTTTTGTCATCTGTGTTATTCATTTATGATTTAATTAATTTTCTTTTTGGACATTGAATTTTACTTGTTATAATTGCAGATGAGGGTTATTGTTCTAGAGCAAGAGTTTGGGGATGTTTTATCACAGGAAAAGGCAAGGAGGTAAGTTGTCTTCTAGACCAATCCCTCTCTCTTGCATTCCTTATTATTGGCATGTGATGAGGATGGCTACTCCACTTTCCTCCCTCATTTCCTTGATGGTTATGTTTTTTGTTGGCTTCTTATGGCCTCTTTCTGGTCATCCTTGGTTTTTCTTATGGTTATTGAAACTCCATCAGAATTTGTAATTGTAATGTTTAGGAGAGGGTTAACACCCTAGAACATCAATTATCCTTATAACATTAATTGGACAATTTCCCCTTGGGGTTTAATGGAGTTAAATTGGTATTTAATGTTACATCTTAGTTATTTAATTTATGTGTTCTTCTCCTTTTGTGAATTCTTTGGTCAAATAATATATGGGTATTAATCCATAATGTCAAAATTTCACAATTTTGTAATATAGAATTCTTTGCATGGTGTATAAAATTTTGATATGTAACATTTTTGTGCCTTTTGCAATTTTATATTTTGGCTTCTATTTATGATTCTCTAAATATATGATTTGTACAACCCATTTGGAAATGACTCTTGAATTTTGGGGTTTTTTTCCTCGCAGATTTTTGGTTTCTTTTTTAAATTCAGGATTATTGGTGGATTGGCCTTCAAACATCCCTAATCCTAATTTATTTTTTCTATCATGTCACTGCCCTCGTCCATCAAAATTGTAGTCATTAGTGTTTCATCAATACTATAACAAAGAAAAAATATTTAACAATATATATGGACCATAAAATGCTCAATAATGCAACAATGATACACAAAATTGATACTTGTCATCATAGCACATCTCAAACTTCTCAACAAAACACAATCTTCATTACATCAATAGTTTCCAAATCCTCAAGCTACATACTCAAAAAACATCTTAAACCATAAGTGAGATCCAGTAACTATAATATTAAAAAAAATCCCTATTATAACTTTTACCAATACTTATTGATTCATTCATAACTACAAATAAAATCTCTTTGGCACATAGAGTTAAGAACCTTTATATTCTCAATCGATAATGATTCCGAACATGCAGTTTTCTCTTCACTAACAAACAAATAGCTAAGCATTATTTATCTCAAATTCAAACACGAAGCCATGTAATAACTTCAACTACAATATTAAGCACTCTAGACAACCCCTAAAATTTTATAACCAAGAGTATCCCTGATATTTTTTAACAATAAGAAATCTCATAAACAACCCAGATATCACATAAATAATAGTGGTCAACCTCAAATATATCACTTATCTAAAAAATGATGGTCATAGTATACCAAAATATGACACATTTATGAGTTTAGAAGCTAGAGAAAACAAAATGGAGATAAAATAGCTTCTATGTTTTCATGTAACGTACCAATAATATTCAGTCTAATCACTCAACCTATATTTCTATTCAACACTCTCCCAACTACTATAATGCTCTTATATACCTAAAAACTACTTCAAGAAGCATCTATTACTTATTAATTAGACTAGACATCAGAGGATAATGGTGTTCAACTTGTGCAAGAACTTATGGAGGAGAAATCATTGATATTCAACTAAAATGTACTTAAGTTGTGCAGAGAGCTTTGTTGCACAATGATCATGTATAACTACTAATGTTATTCAATTCTCCATAAAAAATAAGTGCCATAGTCTATTTACCTATATAAATGCTACAAAATCCTGGTCTCTTCAAGCAACAACCATTATAATCTAATGTCATATTCAAAATTTTGTGTTTCAAACAAGTTACAGTAGACCCTCATATAAAATTAAAACCATGGAAGCCTTCACCTAGTAATAGATTTAACCTTGCAATTAATAAGTTTGATAGTCTTCTACATAACAATTCTTATTATATTGAGCTCACAACAGTATCCTAGGACACTGTAACACCCTCCTCCCACATCTACCCAAACAACCGACCAATCGAAGTAAACATATGATAATAGGTCACTATCATATGATTCAAACTCCTAATTCACATTAAGGAAGTGGAACCGACAAAAAAACAACATACTGACATTAACCACTAGAACTAGGACCCTTAGGAATAAATCCAACATTTTTACCAACTAGCCCTTGGGTCCCACTGAGATTTTGGACCACTTGAGCTTTGGATACTCTCATGCTATGGGCTTGCCAACATACAAGGACCTCTGAATGATCTCACAGGCATGAAAACCAGCATCCAGAGACTTTTTTACATAGTATTGCACTAGCATCCACCTGATTTCAGCCACTTTTTCAGGTCCAAAGCCTAGGTCACTACCTAGAATAGAATGACATCTTCAAAAGAGTAATATAACATGGAAATGTGAGTGAAAAAAACTTACTCGAATAAGACCTCTGTTGCACCCCTATTAGCCATGACAAGAATTTCGTCAAACATATCACAAAAATGTAATCTATAGGTCTAAATAACAATTGTGAGCATAGGGGTCTCATACTTAGCCGAGAATCGCTAAGAAACATTAATGCTTCAACACATCAACTTCCATTTCATCCATTAGGTCATAGATACTTCGTTCATTCATTTCAAAGTAAAAACATGATGAGAGCCATACATATCTATTGTCATAAAACACATATAACCGACATAATAGAAACAAAAATACCAAATAAATCACAGCCATATGATCCACATATAAACTAGTATAATACTCATAGAAATACAAGGAGAAATATCCTCATATTGATGATGCAAAATCCAAACTTGGGATGGGACTTCCACATTCCACCTGACTGTAGAATGGATGACCCAAATATTTCTTCAACCATTCACCCTTGTTCCATATTCGAAGCATGAATGTGGTATCTCATAGAAAACATTAATCCAAAATCATCCATGGCTTTCAAAGGCCATCCACCTTAACCCATCAAACAATGACTCCACCTCATGATCGTATATCACAAAACCATTATTGGATTGGTCTCTATCCAAAACTTCCATGGCCTACAGAGCGTTTCTTCCAACCAAGGCTTCCAGGACTAGAAAATCAACCCATAATTTCCATCAAACTTCCAGAGAATTTGTCCAACCAAGGCTTCCAGGATTAGTAACTCAACCCAACAAGGGCTTGTAGAGTATTTTTCTAGCTAAGGCTTCCAAGACTAGTAACTCAACCTAAGTTGTTATAGGGCTTCTAGAGAATTTGTCCAGCTAGGGCTTCCAGGAACTAATAATTTAACCCAAGCTAAGAAAACATGAGCACCAACCAAAACGAACAAGGAAATAAACCCACAATATCCATGGCTATCAAGGAAATGGAAAAGCTAGGCAATCCACTGTCATCCAACAAATCCTCCATGCTAGTGAGAGATGATGACCAATAATCCACATGCATATGCCATTCATGCCAAAACTAGTGAGGAAAACATGCATGCAACTCAGTAACCGCAAGAAAATCCTACTATAGCTACTGATCCTAATGCCCCCTTGCACTTTCCTACTCTTCCTTTGACTTCTTGCTCCAAAAATCCAAGTATGCCACACCCTCCAAGAGTGCTCCAAGAAAAATCTAAGTATCTATGAGTATGAGAGAGAGAGAACAATGAGAGAGCTTGAAAACTGAACTGACAAAAAGTTACCAACTGATCCTCATAAGCCTTTTTATGAATGAGGCCTCTATATTCTTCATTTCCCATTATTTTCCTTTATTTTACTCCTCACATGCAACCTGTGACCTTTCACCTTCCTTTTCTCCTAATTTACATTATTTACATAAATAAATGTGCCAAAAATGCCATTTACCTTTCCAAATCCGTAGCCATTTCCTTTTATGATTTCCTTAGCCATTAATTAATCACAAGTGATCCTCATCACTAGGATTTTTCCCAACATTCAGCTTGGAATATGTGTCCCATAAATCGTGATTACTATTTTCCCTTTATTAAACTTTATTACATGGAATTTTCACCAGGTTTGTTACAGAACCATCCCCCTTGGGGGAACACCATCCTCAGTGTTCAAAAGCACCTATAACCACAAAACTATTATAAGAAAAATATATTTCTAATGGAGCTTTATAACTAAGCTTGTTGTAGTATTTACAATGATCAACCTGCTGACAAGTAAACCAACATGAAAACATAAAAATACATAACATCATAATGACATGACACTCATACCGCTTATTTGAGCTTTATAACATAGCTTAGGGTGGTATTTACATCCATATACATATGTACATACAGCCAACATCATCAAAACATATACCAAAAAACAATGCCAAACTGCTTTGACTCAACCAGCAAAAATAATTTTAGCTTATAAATAAAATCAAAAAAGCTTCTCGCTGCATTTGAGAATGAAAATGTGATTAGTACTGATTTATTTATGCTTTGGATTATAGGATTTGTCATGGTTCATATTAATTGTGGCGAGGATTTTCAATGGTATAAGGAAGATCTACAGTGATCGTTGTTTCTCGTCCACATTTCGATTCCAGGCAAGGATCCGTCGTTGGGTTAATAAGCCGATTTAGATTACCAAGGACTTCGTTGACAGAAATACAACAGTTACAGAAAACCTAACAGCTAATAATTAAAGAGATTAAAAACATAAAATTAATATATCATATACTAATTCAGGAGGTTTCGGGGGACGGGGAGTCATTTATCATTCAGGACTTCTGTATTTAGGGTTTCTGACTTTTTTCTATTTGTTTATATGATCTATTTATGACTTCTTGCTACTGTTAGCAATGGGAGATTGCTCATAGTTACTTATGAGGATGAAATCCTGGATGGAGAGTCACTCTGTTCGCTTCTCATTTATCTATAAAGTATATTGGCATACAATACATGTTGGTGACTTGCGTTTTTGTGCGGGCATAGAAAGAATTAGAATACCAGAACGTGCTTACGTTGGTAAATATAAAGATATCAAGAGCGAGTGCATTTTTAATGTTGGTTCATTAGTATGCAATGGTACCTCCATCATGAGTCAAGAATTCAACCTTCATTTAGTGCCAGTTGCTGCATATAATAATCGTTACAAGTTGCATGAAGTCCTCATGATGGAGATAAGGAGCTTATTCAAGATTAGAATAGTGGGTGGTTTGAGAAGTTTAGAGCTCCAAAAGTAATCATTGAGGTTTCTCAAAGGAGGGATTCTGTTGACCTGCCTTCTACGATTTCATCAAAATTTATTATACTCCTGGTGATTGTTTGACAAAGTGGCTCTCTCATCGTACAACATTCCTTGTGTTAATGTCATCTCATTGCTACAAATGATCGCTATAACTACAGTTTTGTATGCGATGAGGTCATGAAATATGATCTTGTTTAGGACAGTGGACGGAAGAAGCATACTGGAAACCATTTAATGGAGGTTATTCTGAAGGACGTACTACATTATTTTTACATTGCAATCTCGACACTAGGGTAAAAAAAATCAACGCAAGTGCTGTCGAGCGATTAGCCCATGCTGTCAGCACTGATTTTGCTTCTCGAAACTGCGATGTCCCGCATTCTTCATCTGGAAAATTTCTCAACTGGTAGAGGGAGACTCGAGTGACAATGGCCATATAGATGAGAGATTTCGATTCTTGGTTGTGTAATGTTGCAAATAATTTTCAACTATCTAAGTGACTTTATTTATCAGTTTTTCTAAAGCTTTGCATCCATGGAAAGCGATCATATTCTTGAAGCTACAAAAGGTCCTGGTGGTATTCGAGTAATCGAAGCTTTCCTTCGTGCTATTAATGTATGATGTAATCCCTATGATGAATTGGCACAACGACCATTTAAATTATTTATTTTGTCAAAGTGCTTTCCAACAACTGAGGAGGATGAGGGCCCCCAGCTAAAACCAAAAAAGCCTCTTGATATTCTGCCACCCAGTAAAATGATTCTGGATGATTGGAAGAGGCTTTATTCAAACACAAGGACTAATTTTTGAGAGGGAGGTTGCTATTAAGGTGTTCTAGGATATGTATGATCCAAAATGATGTTCCTTGTGGTCATGTACAAATAAAACGATGAAAACACAGATTGATGTGTGACATTGAACAAAGTCACAGGATTCATTAATAGCATACATAGGCCGTACGGGCAAGCAAACACACAATATTTGGCTATCTAGGTCAATAAATTCAAAGGAAAAAACAATTTTGAATGATGGGATGCGTGCCCCTGCAAGTCGATAAAACAATCAACCGTTCAAAAAGCAGTAGTCTATAACGCGACTTTTTGAAAGTCTTTCCGGCGGATTTTTCCGGTCAAAATCCGGTAGCAATTCATTGAATCTCAAGTTTAATAGCTAGTTTCTGCACAATCAATGGCTCCCAGGGGTTTTTCAGGGCGCTGAATCCAAATATGCAGTTAAAAAACCATTTTAACTGCTAAAAATCGAGATTTAACCTCATTTCTTCCACCGGATTCCGTCACCGGAATCTCCAAAAAGTCGCATTATAGACAACTCCGTTCAAAACATTCGGTGTTTCATATAACGGTATCTGATGGCACATTTCTTAAGGAATTTAAGGCTGGCTTAAGGAGTAGGCGGAGGAATTGCCTGGACAGTTGACGTGGTTGGAATCTGGGTAATTTTTTTTTTTTTTTAATTTTTACAGAGATAGTGTTAGTGTTTAAATGATGTTTTTGATAGTGGAAATGAAATTTTAAAGTTTAACAACTATAACTTAATTCAGAAAAATCTTTACCAATTTTTCTTTAAATATAACCCAAATTTCCATAACTTTTCGAACAATTCCTGGAACTCATTAAACTACGGCTTTTCTCAATCTCAAACTGCCCATCACCCATAAAGAGATTGATGGCGAGGATTTGTCCATCATCGTCATCTCTCAAAGCGACCAGGGGTGGCCCACAAGCGGTTTGTAGCTTTTTACGACCACACATATGGTTTTGAAAGCATCGAGACCCGCACTTCTATTATTCTGATATCCAAGACACCACAACTTGCCTTCAAGTGGCATCAAATAATAACCGTGGACCCCACATTTTTAGCACTCGCTTCAACATTATTAGTTATATTATAATTGTGTTGAAACTTGTAAAGTTTATAATAGCGTTGAGGTTTGGGCCGATACGAAAGGTATACATATGTTGTGTATTGATCTTTTAAGCTTGAATAGAAGAAAATGATGGCAGTAGCATGTGCATCATCAACATATTAAACACCTGGCTATGCCTACCACTTTTCGTTGCCAATTGCAGACATCAGCAGGGATTTGTTCCTTAGGAACACACCAATTAAATTCATATTTGTGTTTTGGCCATTTCTTATTATGAACTAAAAGTGATATTTTCTTAATATTTTTTCATGGCATTAAATTAGATGGTTAGTAAATATCAATAAACATTAATCTATTTAATTTATAATATATTAATTTACTTAACTTATAATACATTTATATGGTTAAAAATAAATCATAAAAAACTTAATTAATTATAATTATTTTAATACTATCATTATTATTAATTTTTAAAATATTACTTATATGAGTTAAACATATACATATTTGGAAAAACATGCCATAAGATTTTTGCATGAACATTTACCCTCTATTACTTATGGAGATTCTTAATGTATAAATAAACTTTGTTACAAAATGCGGGGGCTTATCAATATAGTATACCCAAAAAACTATAATAAACTTTGTTACAAAATGCCGAGGCTTATCAATATAGTATGCCCAAAAAACTATAAGTCACTTCACCTTAAACATATTCATATGACATTTTTCTATTAATCAATTTAACTAAAAATGAAAAAAGACCATAACTACTATTAAGATAACTCTAAAGCTTTGTATTGAGTATACTACTAAAAATACTCTAAAATATCATAAACAAGTTAAATCCTTACCATCAACTTAATAATTATTGAGAATTAAATTAAAATTATGAAAACATTATTTCAAAATATACATTTCTATCCATATAATAACAACATAAAATAAAATTTTAAAATTCTCGTCTTTCTCTTACCTTATCATCAAACCTTACACAAAACTTAATTTATTTTTATTATACGACCACTAGAAAATTTATTTAATTAATCTTACGATAATGTGAAACTACTTTGCTTATAACCATCAATGTTGTTGAATTGACATAACTCGTCTAAATATAGCCACCTTTAATGAATTAAACTCTTATTCTGATAAATTTATAAAAAGTTTTAAAATTATATAAAATAGTATCAAAATTGAAGTATTTCATTCTCTTGTATTTAAAACTATCCAATTATAGGACAACAAATTAAAAATATTATTTTCTTAAATACATTTTTTTATTAACAAACATGGTAACACACCTAGACTTAACCATAATGAAAATTTTAATATTTCCTTTGCAAATTTAATAAATTAATATTTAAGTTATACATTTGTTTAAGTTGCTGTTTTTAAAAATGTAGTTATATTAATTATTCCAAATATATTTAAAAACCATAGAAAACTTAATTAATTGATTTTTTTCAATTATTTATTATTATTTTTTCTATTTAATTTATTTCTAAATACTTTTTTTTAAGCAAATTTGTGATTTACATTTAAAAACAATGTTTTAACCAAACACACCTTCCCAATTTATCCAAAACCCTAAACATTTATTAAACTATTTTAAATTTACTTATTTATTTTTTTCTTCGAAATCCTGATTTTGTTCACACAGATCGATGTGATTACCCAACTTTTTCTTTTCTCTGTTCTAGCTCCTTCCTTCAGCACCCTGTTTTTGTTCCAGCATATTCCTCTGCTTATCCAACTTTTCCTTTTCTCTTTTACGACGTTTTTCGTTCCCTATTTTTGTTCCATCAAATCCTTTGACCTATCCAACTATTCATTATCTCTTTGACCACGTTTGCGTTTTGCCTTTCAATGTTGTTCGATTCATTTCAATAAGGTTTAGTAGCTAATTTAGGGGTAAAATTTAATAAACTATAAATAGTGGGCAAGTTTCTGTTTGCCTATTCCACGGAGGATTAGAAAGAACTGTGTAAAAAAAAATGTAAAAGTCATTTAAAAAAAATGAAAATTTTAAAGATAAAATTTTATTTTTAAGTTTAAAAGTTTGGGAATTTTATTAGTTTTTAATATGCAAATTCTAAAATGTTGGTCTAAATATTTAATGAATTTATTTAGACTCTACAAAGTTTTTGTGATTTTCAAAATAAAATAATTTTTTTTTTATAAATTTTGGAAAATTAATTTTAAAAAAAACAAATATTATTATTATTTATTATTTTTTAATTCCTTGAAAATTAGCTTTAAATTTTACCAGTTTTTCCTTTTGTCAATTAAATTTAAGATTTAATTTCATACATTTTCTTTGTTTAAATTTAAATTAATTATTTTATTCTAAAACTTAAGTTGAAATTTAATTAAAAACTGAACATAAAATTTAATTATATAAACACGTTACTTTCGCTCAAGTTTTAAGTCTATCTAATCAAGGCAAGGGGCTAACCAGCCTGCCAGTAGGGCATTAAAATTCGCCCCGGTACATGTATGTTATATAACAAAATAACACACAGCTCTTAGTGGCTATATAAATTAAAAATAAAAGCTGTGTTATTTTGTTATATAACATGCATGTACCTGGTCATTTAATGCCCTATGGCACGCTGGTTAGCCCTTGCCCTCTAGTAAAAAATAATAAAAAACTAACCGTAATGAAAACAAACACTCAATTTCTTTATTTTGTGTGCGATTCTGAAAAGCAGGTATCCCACCAGAGGCAAAACATTTAGAGGAAACATGACAAAATTTTTAGTTGTATATACAAAAACCGTTCCTTATAAGGAATTGAACAATCTATCAGCTGCAAATTTCATTTTAGATTGCAGACCTTTTTTTGTTGCAGAGTGTGCGCCCACTGCCCAGTACAAATCTGATGGTGTTGAGTTTGACGTTCTCGTTGTAGCAGGGCCTGTGAAACATTTGTTAGTATAACGACAAACTCAACGGCATTTGTGTAAATAAGGACTATCCCATAACAAATAGATATTTTGTAATAGGAATGCACAACTATTCTCCGCTAAGTGAAAACTAATGACAATTACACTAAGAAATACCTTCAGCCTTTGTAGTGCCATTTTTAGTCCACAGACGTTCTCACAGTCATGCAGTAAACGTTATACTGTAATGAGCAATCGCAGGGCAACTCTCCTTTGGCGGACGTGGATTAGACTAACCACCTCCAGTAGCCATTCAATGATAATGCCTTTGGGTAGAGTGGCATTCTTATTATGTGTCCCTATTCTTGCCGGCCAGAGGAGAGGTGCCCAGCAAATGGTCACCACATAAACAAATAACAATTTGCTACCTGCTTCTACTCGTTCATATTGATGAAGGCAGATTTGGGGTATTTATGTAGTTTAACATAAGGGATATCCATTATGACAACAAAGCATATAACTTCATAAAGGAGAGAAGGAATAATTTGAAAGATGGAGATGAAGCAGGAATATGGCACAATGCTATGAATCTTCCTCCTTAATCGATTCTGCGCGATTTCATGCCTTTCCCTCTCCGTTTTTGTGCAGAGTGCGAAGTTAAGCATATAGCGTTGTTACTATTTTCATATGCCAATCAGTATCGAATTACTCTGTCCTTTAGAAAGTATATCTTCGTTAGTCTTCGCACATATCTGCAAATATTCGACTCTCAGATAGCAGAATTATGACGAACGATAATACCGTAATGATAAAACAGTCAAAGTAAAAGCGAATTTATCAGTTTATCTCGTACTGGGGCTTTCTGGGGAGGGAATTGGTACATTCCTGCAAAAGTTGTGGTCAACAACTTTAAAGTGTAATGTCTTTCAACAATATTGATGCTGTTTCTGTGCAATGAAGAGGAACCACCACTGCTGCTCACAGTTCGAGACATCCGGCGGGAATATACCGAAGCAAAAGCAGCGGATATGCTCAAATTGGCAATGTATGTGATGTTTATTGAGAGTAACCTTTTGAAATTGCTACACGAAGTTATTGAGGGATATACCCTTTGAAATTTCTAGACGAAGTTATTAGGGGCAGAGATTGTCTCCACCTTGCCGTCTAAGTTCCTTCACTCTTAATTATATGTTAAGGTTTTTTCTGCTATTTTCATGTGCATAATCAAAGTTTTCGATTACTCATTTGTTTTGTTTGTTTGGTTTTTATTTTTATTTTTCTTAAATTATTAAAATAATTTTATAATTCGGTAGTTATTATTTTCAGATGGGAGTGTTTTTTATTTTTCTATTTGTGTGTTTACTAATCATTTTAAAATAAAAAAGGGTTAATTTTTGTTTAGAAAATTTTCGGCGAAATCATCAAGGAATTTAGACTTTTGTGATCCATAACAATTGTTTAGAGAATTTTCGGCGAAATCACATCATTAATTCATTTGTTGACGCGTTTCGAACCAACTAGTGTGGTTCATCGTCAGGACAAGTTGAAGATGCAGATCTAGTTTAGCAAGTTAAATAGTCTAACCAGAGACTCCAACAGCTAAAAAGACTAACGGCTACTTTTCGACTCAAGGACCCTAGTCAAACTTCCTTTAACTAATTTAATATTAATTTATTATTATATTTA
>APFE030133633.1:0-25775 GCA_000404065.3 Pinus taeda
AATATAATTTCATGGGCAAATTTCTCAATAAGGTGGTTTGGTGTAATGGTTGAGATCTGGTTTAGTAGGGAGGAGGTCGGGTGGTCAAACCCCGCCTCCTCCCTTTTTTTACACAAACCAAACGATTTTTTTCTTAAGTTGGGGTTTTGGGTGGGTCGATCCCACCTTGGGCGGCTCGCCCACCATACCCACCTCCCGCCAGTTGGTCACACTTAATACTTTTGTCATGGGTTGTTATATGTGTGAGGTGGAGCGTGGTTGGGTCTGTGCCCCAAGGGTTGGCCCACCACGAATATTAATGTTTGTTGTAGTTTCAGGTGGAGAGTTCTATGGGAGGGGCTGGGGATCATGGCCCACCTCTCCACCAATATTTTAATACATGAGTGGAGTTGAGTTGGGGTGGCGAGGTTGGTGGCCTGCCAACGATTTTTTTAATTTTAATTTTTATATATAAAACAAATTGCACGTTTTTGGAAATTTGGTTTTGGATCAAAGGAGTCATTTTAACGAGGTAACAATTTTTCCCAGAATCTGGCCGGATTTCGTCCGCCAAAAAAGTGCATATTGTGTCCTCATTAAACTTGCGTAGTCATCAAAAGTTAACCAAACTTTGATTGCATCTATCTCCTTCATCCGGACTCGGATTGACGAATCGTTCACACCGTTGTGATCAAGACGATGAGTTCTATGCTCTGGTCCTAGTTCGAGCATAATCCAAGCACTTTGATTTTTGAGCTTTCCCGAGCCCTCTTTGTCCTGTGTGTGTCTCTAAAGCCACCTAGATCACCCTTCTAGTCCCTAGGCTATGGTGATGCCTCTTATGTGAGCACTGTGTTTGTATAGTATTCTTCAGTCCAAGTTGTCAAGTAAACACTTGTGTCATGTTGTTATATGTTCGAGGTTAGTCCTAGTTAGAGTCGTCCATTTACAATATTGTCCTACCTTTTGCGTCATTCATCCCTATATCATTCGTGCATCATTTCTTCATTTTCTACCATAAGTGACCTCATCCTGGTCTAAGTTTCATGTTGAATGATGGGGGGTACATCAAGGGCCTCCTTTGATGGATCTCTTCCCATCATTGCCAACACCTTATTTAGGATGTATATATAGAAAGAATGTAGTACCTTGGAGATTTTCATCCTAAATGGAAGGCTTCATCGTTCTTGATAGTGGGTTTCCCTTATTGGCCCATGTTGACCAATTTTACAAGTATTTGACATTAGTTCATTTGAATTCACATTCGATAGATTGTGTTAGATAAATTGGGAACGATTTTCATTAGTGGTGGTCTTCCTCATATCCGTTAAAGGGATTCCTTACCACTTGGTAATTAGATAGTCTCCCCACATGCTCGACATCATCTCATTCATTTGCATGTAGTGATTCATACCATTGGGATGAGCTGAAGACCTTGAGGCATGGGGCTATCTCACTCAAGCACATTGCCTCCCCCAAGCTATGTTGGATAATGTATTATGTACCTTGAGGGCCATCAGTTGGGCACTGACAATGGTATCTATACCCCTACTAATATCTACTATGACAAAAATCTACATTGTATCATGATCAGTCCTCGATGGCATGAGTTTGTAGTATATTGTGTGGGAAACCATGCTCTATTCTTTTAGTACCGAGTATTGGTATACCTACCTTGGGGATATATATTTATGTATTTGTTTATGAATTTTGTAGTCTTTTATAGGTTCCATGTCCTTGACTCCCTCCATCTATTGTACCCATTAAGACTATTGTAATGTATTTCAACCATCAACTTCTCTTCTAATCTTATACATTAGGGGGCATATATTACAACTCAAAATGTCACAATCAAGGTTTATTGTAGAGCATTGTTGTAGCTTTGTTAGACATAGAGGAGGCTTGCATCCCATGTGCGTCATTGTTTTGAGTTATACATGCACAGGATATGCACAATCATCCTGTTGACGACCTCTGTTTGGCCATCAATTTTGGCATGAAAGGCCATGGTCTTAATGGGCTTGGTATCTAACAACGACCAGAGGCTTGACCAGAATGCACTTAGGAACTAGTTGCCCTGATATGAGATAATGGATTATGGGATCCCAAAGTGTACCCATACTCACTCAAACAAGAGTTTGGAAGTGGATTCTGCTGAGATACTCTTCTTGCAAGCCGCTAGAATGGCCATCTTAGAGAATATGTTGACAACCATTAAAACATAGTCATTGCCATGCTTGGTAGAAGGAAGGCCTGATATGTAATCCATGTAGATGGATTCCCAGGGCCGACTAGGAGTAGGCAGAGGAACATACATGCCTTGCTTCTTGATTGTAGGTTTGACAACGATGTAGGAAGTGTAGGACATGATGTACTTCCCAATATCCTGTCGAAGGTTTAGCCAATAAATTACTTCTGCAGTACTGCCATTGTCTTTTCTATCCCAAAATATCCAACGAATAGACTGTATTGCGCCTCCCAAATCATCTTGGCACACTTTCTTGAATGTGCATAGAGGTGTCCCAGGTAGCATAATAGCAGTCCTAGAGGTGAAAGTCTGGAACCTACTTACCTTCCAGGAGCATCTAGTATGTGGTGTTGAATTCTAGATCACCCTTGTAAATATGTGGCCATTCCGAAGTCTTATGTCCACAGAAGTCGACCAGAGTGGTCAGCACCATGACCAGTGACCAACTGAGACAATCTACAACATTATTAGTGCTTCCCTTCTTATTGCAGAGATGTGGACCATTTCTGATGGTGATTGTTCTGCAACTTTCCTTATGTCTATATGAACTGCAGGGGTTGGTGGTCTGTGTGGATAATTGATTCCTTCTCCCATAATGTAATGCTTCCATTGTTGGCAAGCCTGCAAAATGGAATACATATCTTTGTCATAGGTGGGGTGCTTTTAAACTATGCCTTAAAGTGTCTCGTTTAGGGGGTCAAAACAACTTAAGAAGTTCAAGACTAGAAAAACTGCTAAAAAGTAAATGTTGTTATAAGCAAGGAAATTGATGAAACTCACTAGGGGTCTAGGTGGAATAGGAAGGTGGCCACCAATATCCACATGGATAAACCAAAATCTCAAAGAATTCAACCACTGTAAGTGCCAAATATCCACCCTCCATGATAAGGTGCATCTAATTCTCCTTCTTACTTTTGTTTCACATATTTGTCTTGTGAATTTTCTAGGTTTAGTAGACACCATCACAACCACCATTTTCCATATGTCTTGGGTAGGCCTATGGGTTAATATTATTGATACATTGTTGAGGAAATTCTATCTAATGGAAGACTTTTATTTTTATTCATATTTTTTATCTTAAGTCTAACTCTTATTAGGTATTCAATGAGTTTTGGTTGTTGCTTCCTCATGCCCATACATTTGGATAATGGTTTATTAGATTTTTTCTCCCAACAAAATATTTTTCTATTTTCCTTATAATTGTTATGGTCTACCTTCTAAATGTCTCCATTATTACTTAAGATTTTATTTTTATCCCCATATTTTTTGCAAGTAGGAAGAAATTTTGGGGTTGGTAGACTCGTGCATAAGTGTGTAGGTGGATTTTTAGATCCAAGATTTTGAACCTCACTCGAATACCACATTTGAGATCCCCTTCTATGGGTCTCAATCTTGTAAAAATAAAACTTTGCAAAAGAAAAACATTTTTGTATATTTCAGTTGCATACTTAGTTTTTCTTTTTCATTCACAACATACTTATCATTGCTATGTTTAATATAATACATTTAAAAAAAAATATTTTGAGTAAGAACAATTTGATTCACGAGAAATTAATATAATTTAACAATAAAAAGTAACAAGAGTAAAGCATGGTTACAGTGGCTTGGTTGCGGTGTTCCTCCGGGGACCACCCAAACGAATATGCCACCCTACTAACTAGAAACTTCCTATCTAGCTTCCTAGTTCAGAGAAACTCCATAGGTTCACTTACCCTCCTAGCCCATGTACATATCGTAGTCATAGTGCGTTTGATTTCTTAGAGACAACATCCTCTCGATGCCCCACTAAAAATCCACTTCCCTATCCAAAACTCCTTTTTGCCTTCCATTGACCCTCCTTCCCCCCACTTTTCCATGCCAAAATGGTTTCCCATCTGAAAACTTCAAAACGCCAAAGTTTTTTTCCTCCATCTCCCTCCTTGCACTTACCTCTCATGAATTCCAAAGTATTCCCCCACCCACTACCCTAATTAGTGCCACCTAATTCTCATTCATGATCCTCCAGCCACTGCCACCTTACCTCTTTCACCTACCCCATTGCACCCTCCATCCCAATTCATACCTTAGGTGGTTGAGTCATTCACACACCCCTTTAATGCAATAAAAAAATAATATAACCTTTTAAAGGTGTAGGTGGATTCTTAAGCCCATTATTTTGAATCTCATTCTGATACCACATATGAGATCCCCTTCTATGGGTCTCAAGCTTGTAAAACAAAAAGAACTTAGCAAAATAAAACATTTTTGTTTATTTTAGTTGCATACTTAGTTTTTATTTTTCATTCACAACATACTTATCATTACTATGTTTCATAGCATAAATTTAAAAAAGACATTTTAAATGAGCACAACTTGATTCATAAGTAATTCATATAATTTAACAATAAAAATAACAAGAACATTTTTTTGTTATGGTGGCTCGGTTGAAGTCTTCCTTCTAGGACCACCTGATTGAATATGTGACCCTGCTAAATAGAAATTGCCTATCTCGATTCCTAGTGCAGAGAAAATCTGTAGGTTACCTTGCCCTTCTAGCCCATGGCTAGACTATGGCTAGACTAGAGTTGTAGTGTCTTCTAACTTTCAGAGACAACACCCTCTCGATGCCCTACTCAAAATCCACTTCCCCATCCCAAACTCCCTTTTGCCTTCCATCAAACCTCCTTTCTCCCACTTTTCCATGACAAAATGATTTCCCATCTGAAAACTTCAAAAAACCAAATTTTTCGTCCCCAAACTCCCTCCTTGCATTGATCTCTAATTAAGTCCAAAGTCTTACCCTACCCACCTCCCCAATTAGTGTCACCTAATTCTCATTCATGACCCTCTAGCCACTGCCACCTTACCTCTTGAACCTAACCGATTGCACCCAACCCCCTTAATTAATACATTAGGTGGTCAAGTCATTCACCCACATCTTTAATGAAATACAGAATAATAAAAATAATATAACCTTTTAAGGGTGCAGGTGGATTTTTAGGCCCAATATTTTTATGCTTCCTCTGATACCACATATGAGATCACCTTCTATGGATCTCGAGCTTGTAAGAAAAAACTTAGCAAAAAAAACATTTTTGTTTATTTCGGTTGCATACTTAGTTTTTGTTTTTCATTCACAACATACATATCATTACTATGTTTATTAGCATACATTCAAAAACACATTTTAAATAAGCACACTCTGATTCATGAGTAATTCATATAATTTGACAATAAAAAATAACAAGAAAAAATGTGGTTATTGTGGCTCGATTATAGTGTTCTTCCTAGGAACACCTCACTGAATATGCCACCCTGGCAACTAGAAACTTCCTATCTGGCTTTCTAGTGCACAAAAAATCTGTGGAAACTCCATAAGTTCCCTTTCCTTCTTAACCCATGTCCATACTATAGTCGTAGTGTATTCGATTTCTTAAAGACAACACCTTCCCGATGCCCCACTCAAAATCCCCTTCCCTATTCAAAACTCCCTTTTTCCTTCCATCGACCCTCCTTTCCCCCACTTTTCCATGAAAATATGATATCCCATTTGAAACTTTAAAAAACAAAAGTTTTCATCCTGCAGCTCCCTCCTTGCACTTATCTTCTGTAAAGTCCAAAGTCTTCCCCTCTTAAATTAATGCCAGATAATTCTCATTCATGACCCTCTAGCCACCACCAGCTTACCTTGGAGATTGGTGAATTCTACATCCACAAAATATATGTACTAGGCAAATCCACCCAAAGGGATCACTCCTTGTCGACTCAACCACAGAGCCTAACCCCAAGAGTGATGAGATAATTGAACCCGTAACCTCTCAATCAAAAATGTGCTTTAACGACGAGAACTTGACCAATTGAGCTAACCCTCAAAGCTATTAATCAATTATTAGTTACACTAGAAGGTTAATCATTTAACTAACTACTAATCAAGCTTAATTATTATAATAAGTTTAAACATTTATCAATATTAAGGTTAATAATAAAAAAACCATTCATCAATCATCTAGCATATTAAGCAATAGAATACTATTGTATTCATGCATGGTCTAAGTATGTAGCTAGCATACACATACCTCATGTGTATACTAATAACACTAATGTATACTAATAACACTAATAAGCATCTATCACATCAAGACATCTCACAACAGGTAGGCTAACAATTTGGCATAGCATAATATGATAAGTGAGTAAGCATTACACTCCATCATCATTAGAATTCTTCTATTTGAAATATATTATGAACCCATCACCAATCGTTGGCATCAAATTAATTTGTGCTTTACTCAATGCCATTTACAATTTTTCCTACACACACTGCAATACACCTGCTAATTTATTGGACCCCTTATATTCTCTCACAATTAACTCAAAACATTATTTCGTCCCCATGCTAACAAGGAATTAACTATAAACTTCATGTTTTCTCATTAATATCATTAAACAAATATTACATTTCCTTCATCTCTTCATAAACCTACACTTATACTTTTGTGCTTATCTACCTCAACCAATAAACAACAACCCACCAATAACACCATTCTTATATCAGTATCTATGTGTTGAATGTACACCCAATATTATGCAAGATAAAAAAACCCCAAACTACACATTTAACAAAAATCGACAACCTTACTTTACATTAAATGGGACATGTATGACATAAAACTACAAATTAATCTCTACCATATTCATTAAAAGTAATGAAATTAGATATAATACTCAAAGGATGAGAACAACTCAATGTTAAAGTACCACATTCCCCAAAAAATTTGAGGTGACTTAGGAAAATCCGACAAGATTTTGATGTGAATCAATTATAAAGCTAAAGATTTGAAAGACTCCAATAAGACTACAATAAATTAAACTAGTTTATTGATAGTTGTAAAACCTTATAGGCCTGCCACTAGAATCCCAGTAATTCAAATAGCACATAGTCCCAATGTGCTTAATTTACGATCTTTAAAAACAAATTCCTCCAAATTATTTTCATTAATATGATATAATTGTGAAGTATAAGAAAATCCTAGATGCTAGCCCTGAGGGTTAGTTCAATTGGTCGAGTTCTCGTCACTAACGGGAGGTCATGGGGTCAATTATCCTCGACACCCTCGGGGTTAGGCTATGATAATAAGTTGGCTGGAAGTGATCCCAGTGGGTGGATCTATCCAAATATTTCCTTGGAAAAAAATAAGCAATCCTAGATGCCACCTAAATTAACATTAGATATCTTTTTGTTTGAGAATTCATAAATTACTACAATATATTTCCTTCTCTTTCTCTTTAGCAATTCCATGTAATGTATTATTTGAGGAAGGAAAAACAATTTTGAATGAACATGACACAATGGTGGAAAATGTGATTTGCATAAAATTTACATCACTACATCATTGTTAGAGATTTACGGAATAACACTGTGTAATATATGTAATAGGACAGATCACATATATTACATAATGCTATTCCAGAAATATCTAACAATATGAATAATTGTGGAAGTCTCCAATCATCACTACACCATTTCCCAACACCCTCTTTTTCAATGCATGCCCTTTTTGACATTGTATTACTCATAGAATGGGAGTCACACGAAATTATTCTATAATGTCTTGTGGTCATACATTCTTAAGAAACAAATTTTAAAGTCAAGTTTTCATGATTGTTTCTTTGAACACATGTTTTTTGTGATTGATTAGAATTGTTATGTTTGGTTGTTACATCTATTAACACTCAAGAGTTTTTCTCGGATGTGAAGAAAATTGTTAAGGTAAGCTTTTCAACCAAACTTTTAGGTTAGAGGCTAGCCCCTCCAACCCAGAGAGGGCTCTCTCTTACATCTCTATTACCTAGTGCCACTTCAGTAACTAACTATGTACTTGAAATAATGGCTAGATCTTTAGTCAAGGGGTGTTGAAAAAGGGTTTGGTTGGGCATGAGAGAGACAGTCCATTGGGAAATGGAGTCAACAATCTATGGTTTGTTGCAATCGCGAAGACATTGGCTACATGATCAAATATTGACAAAGGCAAGATAGATGACACACCTTAGACATTTCAACTTATCATTGTGGATGGCAGTAGAAAATAGGAAAAATAATCCACTGCAGTAGGGCATGGAAACTGAACCCTAATGTATCTTTAGAAGAAAGGAGTGCGGGAATTTGAATTAATGAAACAGAGTATTAGACTATGAATTCCATGACATTTTCTTTCATTCAAACATTTGAAGATAAACATTCAAATGGAATAATAGAGAAGGGAATAACCATCACATGAATATTTGTGTTAATAATCATAAATCTTATAATATTGGCAACTGTAAAATGCATATAGATTTGAAAAAACACACAGACAATAGCTATCTTTTTATCAAAATCCAACCCCTGGACCCTCCTTTTCATGTATTATATAGAATAATATATCAAGCTGAGATCCACAATGTTTGGGAAATTAAAATTACAAAATATGTTAAAATATCAAACAAATATCAAGATCCAAAAAAATGGATCTAAAAACCTCCTCATCCATCTTTATTTTGTTGTTAAGTCGAATTGATGAGGTAGTTGGGTAAAAAATGAGAGGTTTTTGTAAATTGGTCCATTCTTGTAAAAAAAACCTCTTTTGGTTTTCAAGAATTCATTTCCAACTGTGCGGAAACTAATTTAACGTTGTTTTAAAATGGCTTTCACCTAATACTTCAAAAGTAACTAAAACCAAGTGAGAATAGAGTTGGCTTTTTTCAAAGGATTTTTTAACTTTTGGAAATGTAAAAAATAGTACTAATAACATCAATACTTTCTAGATGTGTATTGAATATTGCATCATAATGGTATTATAAGTGTATCAAAATATAAAAATTCTGCATCTTATTGGCATCATCCTTGTTTCAAAATACATAAATTTTGCATCATGTTAAATTATTTTTTGTTCATTAATAAAATTGATAGTAAATGGATCGATAAAGAGAAAACAGTAGAAAGGATCAACAAGGCCAAGACTTGTGTTCAACTTGATGAATAAGGGGCTTCAAAGACTAGTTAGGTCTATAAACATCTTCTCTATTGAATTCATCATGGTGCTTTTAGATTTCAATGGCTTGAAGGATTGATCCAGGGGATCTGTCAGGCCAGGTAGTAACTCCTCAACACAAATCAATTCATATTATTCCTTCAAGTTAGTCTTTATTATATACATGAGGGAGACTGTTCACTTCATCTCTCGATGATTGTTCATATCTCTTATTATTTATTTACATTGATTTTATTTATTCACCCAATCCTGATTAGGTGTCAACATTCCCCCCCTTAATCTAAAGGGATGTTGGTGAGTCTAAGCATCATTCTGAATCATTCAAGATTTTCTCTTCCAAGTTCTTTGGTGAAGATGTCGCAATTTGCTCATTAGTGGAACAATGATGAATATGGATTGTTTTGGCCTCAACATGATGTCGAATAAGATGATATTTGGTATTGATGTGCTTCGTTCGATCATGGAACTTTGGGTTCTTGGCCAACTTTATTGCAGAGGTATTGTCAATCATGAGTGAAGTTGATTATACTTGTTTTACCTGTAAATCTTCAAGAATTTTCCTGAGCCACATAATTTCTTTTGATGCTTTAGTTGATGCCACGTATTCTGCTTCTATTGTGGAATCTACTGGAACTGATTGTTTGCGTGATATCTAGGAGATAGCTCTTGATCCAAGACTCATAGCATATCCTAAAGTAGGCACCCCACTTTCTTTGTCTCCATTGAAGTCTGAATCAGAGTATCCAATCAAACTAAAGTCGTCCACCTGTGTATACTTGATTCCAAAGTCTTGAGTTCCCTTCAAGTACCTGAGAACTCTTTTTGCAGTAGACCAGTGTCCCTCACAAGGCTTTTGCATAAACTTGGAGAGGATTCCAACAACAAACGAAATGTCTGGTCTGGTAGTAGTTAGGTAGTTGAGACTTCTTACAAGTTGTTTATACTTTGGTGCATCCTCAAATTTTTTTTCCTTCAACAGGTGTGAGCTTTAAGTTTTGTTCCATTGGAGTAGTAAGAGGATTGAATCCTGTCATGCCAAACCCGTTCAACAGATCTCCAATGTATTTCTTTTGAGAAAGAAATATGGACTTTGGATGTTGGGTTACTTCAATACCAAGATAGTAATGAACATAGCCCAAATTAGGCATTTCAAAACTTTTCCCCAATTCCTTCTTTATGGATGCAATGTAGATTTCATTGTTCCTTGCAATCAAAAGATCATCTACATATACCACAAGATATACAATTGTTTTTCCAACTTTCTTGACAAATAAAGTTGCATCATCAAGATCATAATGTTTGAAATTGAGTTTCAGAATATGCTTAGTTAGTTTTTCATACCAGGCTCGCAGTGCTTGTTTGAGGCCAGACAAGGATTTTACAAGTTTGCATACTTTATGTTCATGTCCTTTCACAACAAATCCTTCAGGTTGGGACATAAAAACATTCTCTTTTAGATCTCCATTCAATAAAGCAATTTTTACATCCATTTGATGGACCTTCCAGCTGTTCTGAGGTTCTAGGGCAAAGAGTGTTCGGATGGTAGCCCATTTTTCTATGGGGGAAAAAGTATCCTCATAATCGACCCCTTCCTTCTATGCAAAACCTTTTGCTACAAGCCTAGCTTTGTGCTTGTCAAGTGAGCCATCAACTTTATACTTGTTCTTGTAGACCCACTTGCAGCCAATTGGTTTGGTTCCTAATGGAGGATAAACCAACTTCCAAGTGCCATTATTTATGAGGGCATCATATTCCCTTTCCATCGCTTCTTTCCATTCATCATGAGAAGCAGCTTCTTTGAAGGAAGTTGGTTCAAAATATGTAGACAAGTTCAATACAAAATCATAAGAAACATCCATATCAATAGGTGAATTAGAGTCATCTACATCAGCTCCATTTTGCCGGTTTGAATTTCTAGTTCCTGTATTTCCAACATCATCAGGATGAACACTTTCGAGTGTCTTTGTCAGCCACTTTGGGGGACCTTTCTCAGATGGTCCAGGCTGCTCTGCTGATTGAGTTAGGACGGAATCAAGGTTGAGTCTCCCAATTCTATTAATCACATCACTTAAAGCATCATCTATTGTTGGAGTTTCATGTAGGGGAGAGTGTTCTTCAGAAGAAGATTCCACATGTTGATTTAGTATAGGAATCCCCCCTTCAAGATGTGGAATCTGATTATCAAATTCTTGAAATGATTTTTCTTTTTCGAATCTATCCAAGCGATCAAGTTGCCGCTCAACAACATTGTCAGTTTTGGATGATTTAAGAAACATTACATCTCTAGATACAACAAACTTTTTATTTACTTCATCATAGAGACGATATGCTTTAGAGGTGTCTGAATACCCCAGGAAGATACATTTACGACTTCTAGCACCAAGTTTGTTTCTATGTACCATTGGTATCAAGGCATAACAGGTGGAACCAAAGACCCTGAGATGCTTTACCGAAGGAACATGTCCACACCACATTTCATATGGAGTCTTGTTTCTAATAGCATTAGATGGACATCTATTCTTTATATATGCAGCACATAGAACAACATTAGCCCAAAACATCATCTTTACATTTTTGAAGAAGAGCATGGATCGTACCATATTTAAGATTGTCCTATTCATTTTTTCAGCTACACCATTCTGTTGGGGATTATAAGGCACAGTTGTTTGCTGTTTGATCCCATGTTGGCGAAGATAGTGCTCAAATTCATTTGATGTGTATTCTTTTCCATTATCAGTGTGAATAGACCCAATATGAGATTGTGCATCATTTTCAATCCATTTATGAAAGTTCTTGAATGTTTTAAAAGCATTAGATTTGTTCTTCAATAAATAAACCCAACACATTCTGGTGTAGTCATCAATAAATGTCATCATATATTTATTTCCATTTGCAGAAGGAACATGCATTGGACCACATAAATCTAAATGAATGAGTTCAAGTTTTCTATGTGCTCTTGAACGTGAATCATGAAAAGATTGTTTTCTATGCTTTCCTAGAATGCAAGCATCACATTGCTTAAGTTTCCTAGGAATTGTAGGCAAACCAACAACACCATTTTTCTTCAACAAGCGGCAAGGTATCATAGTTTTCAATTATGTCCAAACTAGCATTGCCATAATAAACTTGATGGAAGTGTACCTTCTTCATAATGAGAATTGTATGAGAAATGTTGTGCACGAGCAGAGGTTCCTTGCAGCTTGAGAAGCCTTTCTTCTTCTATTCCCCTCATGACAAGTGAGTGGTCAGATGCTTTTCTTACCTCAAGATTGCCATCAAACATATGAATGGAGTGACCTTGCTGGCGGATGTGGACCAAGGACAACAAGTTTCTCTTGAGCTGTGGGATATATAGAACATGATGTAAAAGAAAGTCTGGAATACCAAGAAGTATAAGCCTGATTGTGGCAAGCCCTGATGGCTTGATTTTTTATTGGTCTGTAAAGTATACTGCTCCATCAATATTGTCAGTAAATTCTTCAAAAAAATCTTTTCTATGAGTCATGTGGCAGGTTGCTCCTGAATCAAGCAAACAATCATTTTTCCAAGAAACAAGTGAAGCATTAAATAAATCTTCATTTACTCCAATATTACATTGTGCCACAACATAGTGACTAGATTCAAGTGCTTTACCTTTATCTGTATCATCATTTTTACCTTTCTATTAGTTTCTTTGCTGCTTAATTTTGTCCCATGATAAATTGCATGTAGAGGCATCATGTGATCCATTTATTTTGCAGCGTATGCAGTGTAAATCTGCCTTTTCTCCTTGAGAGTGTTTATCCCCCCGCCTTTGAAATATCTTCCTCTTCCTCTTCAACCTCCTCTTCCTCTTGAAGAATCTTTACTAGGATGCTTTTCTTTATGAGCAAGGCACACAGCCTCTTAAGAAGATTCAGGGGTTGTCTTCTTTCCAAAAGCTTTCTCTCTTTCAGCAAATTTTTTCACAAGAGAGTCAAAGGTAATGTCTTTAAGATTTCCATTTGCTTGCAATGACTCAAGACAATAGGAGTAAGTAGGATAAAATGCCTTGAGAAAAGCGATAAGAGGAATATCCAAATCAATTTTAGTGGCTTGGATATCATGCATTATAGAATTTACTTCAGATGTAAGAGCAAGAGGATCATTATTTTGCAATTCAAGAGTGAAGAGTTTAATCATGAGTTGAACAACTTCAAGTACAGAATGTGAGTCATAGAGTTCTTTCAGCTTTTGTAAGGCTTTGGAAGTAGTTGAAAATGGCATAATATGGTGACTCACCTCTTCACTTACAGATGTTGCGATTAATGCATAGGGTTTGTTGTTCTTGTTTTCTTTAATGGCAAGCTCTTTGTCTAATGTAGGTTGTTCTCGCTATTTGTCTTCGTCTCCAATGCACACTCCTTTCCACAACTCATTGAAAATGAGGGTGTGTTTTATCATCCGGGACCACTCAGGATAGTTCTCTTTGCCAGTGAGAACTATTCCCACAATGGATACGATTGAATGCATACTGTAACAAAAGTTTTTGCTGCAAAACTTTTACTCTTAATGGGAAAAAATATTATTATGATATGACTGGACAACAAATTCAACTCGAAAGCAAATTTCAATACCCAAGATTGTAAATACACAAGTCTGTACAGCTCATCCAAAACTTCATGCTACAGTTCTTTGACCCACGACCTAGTTTTTTTTGTTTTTTTTTTAATTCTATTCAACACATGGCATTCAACATATTCTATATGCCAAAAACCTCAACGCATACACATTTTATATGCCAAAAACTTCAACTATAGGACCAGCGTTACAATATCATAGGAATTGGCATTCAATACATTTTATATGCCAAAAATTTCAACTGTGGGACTAGCGTTACAATATCATAGGAATTGGCATTCAATACATTTTATATGCCAAAAATTTTAACACATACACAAAGGCAGCGTAAATATCATGTAATAATGAAATGATACCAACGTTACCAACGTATATGCATTTCCATGCCTTTAATATTATTCTTGTTTGTTAACCAGTTCTTGTTCATTAACCCGTTCTCTCTTAAACCACTGCTCCTCCGCATATATTTTCATAAGAATATATTAGCATCCAGTAGCATGCTAACCAGGATTGCGTACGCTGCCTTGTCTGCTGGTAGTTACTCAGACCATCAATGCAGCAGCATTTCACTGCTCCCCCGCATAGCTACTCGGACCGTCAACGCAGCAGCGTTTCACTGCTTCTCCACATAGCTACTCGGACCATCAACGCAACAACGTTTCACTGCTCCTCCGCATAGCTACTCGAACCATCAACGCATCAATTTAGAAGGGTTTTCAGAGTTGAGGCAGGGTAGAAATGGCGCAGAATTAAAAATGGCAAACAGAGGGAAAAATGGCGCAGAATCAATCATGGTAGACAGACTCCACAGAGGGACGGACTGCAAGATAATTGCAGAAGGGAGTTACAACTAATTTCGGGAGCTGGCTCTGTTACCATGTCAGGACAGGCAGTAACTCCTCAACACAAATCAATTCATATTATTCCTTCAGGTTGGTCTTTATTATATACATGAGGGAGACTGTTCACTTCATCTCTCGGTGACTGTTCATATCTCTTATTATTTATTTACATTGATTTTATTTATTCACCCAATCTTGATGACTAGGTGTCAACAGGATCAATTTAGTGCTAAAATTTAAAATGTGAAACATAGCTCGAAACCTGAATGGTTGGATATATCTCGATGATCTAAATCCAACGCAACTTGTTTCACTCAAAACTGATATCGTGTTTTGATCAATTTGCCAAATAACTAAAATTTTAAAAGTTGAAGTTTTCAATAGGTGACTATGTTTATGAGGACCTATGGTTGGATGAAATTTGTCTAGTTCTTATTGGCTCATGTATGGTGGTTTTTTATTGGTTCATTGGTTGTTGTGCTGGACTAATGAGGGAGAGTCGCATGGGCCAATCAGGGGTTGACATGTGGCCTCCTCTTATTTGGAAAAAAATGTTTTATTGAGATAGCAGGCCTCCATGGGATTCGAACAACAGGCCTCTGGAGTCGCAACATAGTGCTCCACCAGCGTGCCACAAGTAGTTCCTAATAACTATGGCAGATGGGTGTTATTTAAAGTTTAATGGTAGCGCATATTGGGGAGGGGGCCAGGCTAATCCCTAGCACCTGGCCACCCCTGCGCCCACAGGATCGTAGGCAAAGGAGCCAAGGGGCTAGGTCTTAGCCCGACCCATGGCCACAACACCCCACAAACAACATAGTTAAATCCAAATGCAAATAACCGTGGCAATAAAGTTTAATGGGCTAGCCTCGAGGTCACATGACACCCCATAACGTCGGGCATGCAAAAAGGAGGAGGGGGCCAACCCCAAGGCACATGATAGACACAGGACCATAGGTGAATGGAGATAAGGGGGCCAGCATCAGGTCACCGAGACTCAATGCGACTAGGAGCGTGGCCTTACCGGAGGGGCTTAAACAATTAGCGGAGTTAGGCCCTGGAATCTCGACCCCTAATGCGGTCGCATGCGTCAACGTGACAAGTTTTTCGAAACTGGGGGCTTAATGGGTGGATTAAGGATCCTACAATTTCACCCGTCAGGCGGGATTGTAGGAAAAAATTGTGTGCCAGTTTCGGGTTTGGGTTGCTCAAGTGGGATTTGGTTCGAATTATAGTATGACTACCCATATAATTTGGGAAAAACTTGTAATAGGCATAACTTGCTCAATTTTTGGCTAAATAAGGTGTAGAAAGAACCCAGATGGGGGTTTTTGACAGTATTGAATCCATTGGAGACATCAATGTTTTTGTTTGGATAATGTAAAAGTATATAAATACACTTTTTAGCACTTAATGAAAGAGGCCCTACATTGGAAGTTGGACAAGGAGATGTAGCCCAAGAGAAGGGTGAACTCCCTTATCATGTTTTGTGTTATGTGTTTCAGATATGCCTATTTTATCTATGTTTGGCTATAAATTGTGGTTAATTTCATTTGTTTTATGTGTTTATTAAATTGATCCTCTACCCAAAACACATATAATTTTCACTTGCAAATTGTTAAAAATGTTCAAGCTTACATATTCAGATAATTTTGATATCGAAGCAACAAGTTATTGTGAAGGTTTGATTTGTTTGCAAGTTTTTTTCTAATGCTTACAAGGTTGAAGCTTAAAAGAGGAGAAGGAGAACTTGTGGAGCCAAGATCTCAAATTTTTTTAACGAGAAAAAACACACCTCAAGCTTCAATAGTCATGGAACATGAAGAAGGTCCTTAAGGATGTTTGAAGACGAAAGAACTTTCAGAAAATTATTCTTTGAGATGTCTAAAATGGTAAAGGTTCTTTATGAAGAGAGAAATGCAAGTTTCTATGGAGAGAGCTCAAAACCTCCAAAAGGAGATGGAGGAAAAGCAGACATGCCTCAAAAAGGGAATGGAGGGAATGGTGACAAACCAACACCTTCACCTCCATCATCCTCATCCTCATCTTCATCCTCATATTCTTCTACTTATTCTACCCTTTCACAAAAACAAACACCTCCAAATTCTCCAAAAGGACATGGTAAAACTCCTTTGCTAAAGCTCGATATTAAGTTTCAATTGTCTATGTACAATGGAGAGGTAGATGCTGAGAAATTAGATAATTGGATTCGTCATATTGAAGTGCATTGCAGAATACAAAGAATCAAGGATGATGAGACCAAAATTCAGCTTGCTTCTCTTAGATTGGAAGGTGCAACACTTATTTGATGGGAAGCCAAAACTCAAGAGGACATGAAGAAACATGGTAAGGTTTTATCCTCTTGGAATGATTTTGTTGTTGCAATAAGAAGGAAATTTTATCCATTAACATACATGAAAAAAGCTATTATGGATTGACAAAACTTCAGGCAAGCTAAGGGGAAAAATGTGCAATCTTATACTCAAGAATTTAGGAAAAGAGCTTTTATTTGGGTATATATTTGTCCTCTCTGGATACTTTGCCCAAATACATTGGAGGATTACATAGTTACTTGAGATATACCATTCTCACGTTTAACCCTACAAAACTAGATGAAGTTTGTGTACAAGAAACTCATTTAGAGGCAAGAGGGAAAAATGTTTTTGAAGAAACTAGTGAGAAGTCATTCAAGTATGGAGAAAAAGGAAAAGGGAAATTTAAAGGAAAATATAAAAATAATGCCACAATTAATAAAGAAGAAAAGATCACATGTAAACAATGTTCTAAAGAAGACCATGATGAAGACCACTATTGGAAACTTCATCCTGAAATGAGACCCAAAAAGTATAATAACAAGGAGAAAGACAAGATTTTTGCAACTACACAACAAGATTTAGGTTTTGATTCTAGAGATGAAACTGTTGAAGAAAGTGTAACTAGGTTTGGTCTTCATGACATTTATTTTTGTAAACAAGAAAAATGAATTTATTAATTATGGCATTGCTACATGGGTTTCATGAGCAAGAGGTTTATTTTATAGATGGTTCCCATTGAGAGCCTTAGGATGTCAAAGAGTCAATGTCATGCTCTATGTAATGTACATGAGTCAACCTACAGTATAGATCAACCCTCGAAGACAAGCACAATCCTCTGGAAGAAGGAAACAAGATAAACAATGAAAAGAACAGTCAATTTGGCCAACAAAATGACATAAATAATAGTCATGTCAGCTCAAATGAAGTGACACAACAGTTCACACTCATGTCGGCTTATTTATGGAGGAATAAACACAATAAATACCCCATTGAAATTCATAGAAAGTACAGACAGAGATCTCGAACTAGTCTACAACTTCAGATGGGTATAAGAAGTGTAGTAGGAAAACATCTCAGTGATAGTTACAACGATAACTTCAGACACCTCCCTAAAATCTCAAACAAGTAACATAATACAGGAACCTTGGATGAAAACAAAGTTATAGCATTTCAGTTTGAGGAGGACTCTAAGGTTCTCAGATGGGCATTGTAGAGGTATATACTATCTCACAGTCTCGGCATAAGTATAAGAAGGATCTTAATACTCTATCTAAGCATATATACTATGAACATTGTCACAATGATCACTATCTCACAGTCTTAGAGTATTCATGAAGAAGATGATCTTAGTGATCATACAGTCTCGACATATCTTCTAGATACAATAATGATCGTAGTCATAATCATGATCTAGGCAACAAAGATCTTGGTGTTAGTGAAGCAAGGTGCAATAATGATGTAACAATAATAATGGTGTTGTAGAGATGACTTTGGTGAGAAGGCTGCAATGATCTAGGTGAAACAATGATGAAGTAGTAGTGATGATGATCTCAACAGCAACGAAGAAGAGGATTGATGTCTTGGTCTTGGAGTGGCATAGTAGTTCAAGGGTCATGGTATTGGGAGAGGTTTTTGCCCTAGCAGAATGCCAACATCTTGTGTTCTTGTCTCTTTGTTTTGGTATCTATTTGATGAACTAAATAAGGCACACTCTAATAATAATAAGTGAAGATTAGAATAAGAAGAAAATTGAAAAACACCTCAAAAATAGTTATCATGCTAAGAATAATATCATTAACTACATTAGCCCTAGATTCTTCAACATGGTGTCGGAGCTAAGGTTTTGAAGTCAAAGGAAGGGCAGAAAAAGAGACATAGAAGGATCAACCTTCATGAAGGGCATCAAAACAAGTTTAAGGGTTTTGTCAAGATTAAAGAATCAAGTCTACAACAAGCAGTATACAACATTAAGGTAACCCCACATCAAGAACTTGTGTCTCCACGTCACCATCATCAAAAGACCACCAAGACTCTCATCAAGATATCTACAAATCTATGAAACTCAAAGGACCTCAAAATGAAGATCTTATCATCTTGGAAAATATTTAAGCAGTCCATACCTACCCTACAAAAGAAGGCATTCTCATCTTCAAGGTTATAATCAAGCAAGGATCATCTCCTTATCCAAGAAGAAGTTCATCCAAGGAAGAAACAAATCATCCCTATCAAAAGGGGCAACCTTTTTCTATTAAGAAAAGGCTTTCTCATTTGAAAGAAGATCATCCAAGAAGAATCCCTCATATATATTCTTCAACCATCATCAAAGAATCAAGGTGAAGATTTCATCTTCACGTGACAAGTAGGTATCTTTTCAATTTATAAACTTGGTTAAATGACTTCATGATTGCAAGGACATCTATAGGTTGGATGGGTGATCAATATTCCTTGCATGAAGAAGGAGGATAGACACATTCCTCTAAATAGATGAAGTCATCAAAAAGGTCTCCTCTGAATTCATGGAAAGGGATACTTATGAAATATCCCCTCATACAGAAATATTGGAGACATCAAAGAAAAACTCACTCTTAGAATGTGTAATGAAAAAGGTCACATGGAATCTGATCTTCATGAAAGTAAAAGGGTATCAAGGGATGTAGGATATCTTCATAATATCCCATCTACAAGATGTACAAAGGAAGATAATCATCATCACTCTAACTAATAGGCAAGGTAATAAATGTCCATGAATAAGAAGGTTATGTCATTCAACATGTCCATGAATAATAAATTCTGATTGAAAGCTAATAGGAATGGAATCTGTGAGGAAGGAAGAGATTGTGAGATATACAACCATGATGAAGGCAATCAACATCCAAAATACCAAGAAGATTTGACTAAGAAATATCACGGAAAGATATGGAGACTCTGATGAAAGTCTAAAAAAGATGAAGACCCTTGACAATGGATATCTTTGGGAGATGTGTCAATATGTCTGCAGGATGATGATACCTACAAGAAGGTGTTATGATGAAGGGCCATCTCGTAAGGTATGATTTAATTTAATATGATGTTTTGATTTCTTGAATAATATACGGATAATGTAGGGCTACTCGAACAAGAGTTGTAATTACAAGTACAACTAGAATTCATGTGGTGGATGGAAGAAGGATGATGAGAAAGAAGTAGTCATATAGTGAAGGTTCCAGATATGAAGAAGGCCACTTTCCATGAAGAAAGGAATGACATGATGAACTAAGGAGGAAAGTGATCGATGGTTGTTTCCCTACAAGGAAGAAGCTCAACTGGTTTTCATGACATCAAGGAGAGAAGGTGATCAAGTAGCTGAAGGATCCACGAAGAAAGAAGTTGTTGATGCATATAAGATTCCCTATCTAAGAGGGAGATCTGACAAGTCCCTGATCAAGAGGGAGCTTGGATTGGATCACCCTTAATTAAAAAGGAGTGACAATTGTGTTTTTCTATTTCATGTATCATGCACTAGACGAGGACTAACGATTGTAAGTCTAGGTGAAGGCCGTGAAGAGAACTGAGGACACATGATATCCTCCCTAGTTGAGAGGGAGAGATAGAGACAACATTCTTGTCTTCACTTTGGAAGAGAGAATGGAGGATTGGGTAATCATCTGGCATCCAACGCTCTTTGAGGATGTGTAGGGAATCCAAGACAAGAGTAGGCAAGAGGACCGATATTCTTTTGAGGGTTGGGAACCCAAGATAAGAATAGTCCTAGAAGGTCATATTCAGTGAATGACCAAGTGGGCATCTACTTGAGAGACAATGATGAAGGTGTCTATAGTCATTGGTCTCGCCAACATTGTGCTCTGATCTAATGAGAGATAGAGCTTCAGTCAAGGCCTTGCTGTGGAAATAATGTTGTTTACTATGATGCTATACATATGGGTTACCAATCTGGTTCTTCTTATGAGAAATTCTTTAGATTGAGAATGACCAAGTACCATCATGAATACCTCCCTAGTTAAGAGGGAGTGTTGAAGAAAGTGTAACTAGGTTTGGTCTTAATGACATTGATTTTTGTAAACAAGAAAAATGAATTTATTAATTATGCCTTACTATAATGGTTTCATGAGAAAGAGGTTTATTTTATAGATGGCTTCCATTGAGAGAATTATGATGTCAAAGAGTCAATGTCATGCTTTATGTAATGTATATGAGTCAACCTTGAGTCTAAATCAACCCTCTAAGACAAGCACAATCTTGTTGAAGAATGCAACAAGCTAAACGATGAAAAGAACAGTCAAGTCAGCCAGCAAAACAACATAAATAATAGCCATGTCGGCTCAAATGAAGTGACACAACATTTCACACTCATGTCCCCACTGAACTTCGCAGAAAGTACAAATAGAAATCTTGGACTAGCTTGTAACTCCGGATGGGTATAGGAATTGAAGGAGGATAGAATATCAATGATAGTTACAATGATAACTTTAGATACCTCCATGAAATCTCAGACAAGTAATATAGCACAGGAAACTCGGATGAAAACAGAGTTACGATATTTCAGTTGGAGAAGGACTCTAAGATTCTCATATGGGCATTACAGAGGTATATACTATCTCATAGTCTCAGCATAAGTATAAGAAGGATCTCAATACTCTGTCTCAACATATATACTATAAACACAGTCACAGTGATCATTGTCTTACAGTCTTAGAGTATTCATGAAGAAGAGGATCTCAATCATCATACAATCTCAACATATCTTCTAGATACAATCATGATCCTAGTCACAATCATGGTCTAGGCAACAAAGATCTTGGTGTTAGTGAAGCAAGGTGCAATAATGATGTAATAATAATAATGGTGTTGTAGAGATGAATTCCGTGAGAAGGCTGCAATGATCTAGGTGAAACAATGATGAAGCAGTAGGGATGATGATCTCAACAACAACGAAGAAGAGGATTGATGTCTTGGTCTTGGAGTGGCATAGTAGTTCAAGGGTCACGATATTGGTATTCATCAATTGGAATCTCTTTAAGAAGAATTTTTGTGTGGGTTTTCCTCTCCAAGAGGGAGATTTTTTGGCCCTGGCAGAATTCCAACATCTTGTGTTCATGTCTCTTTGTTTTGGTAGTTATTTGATGAACTAAAGAAGACACACTCTAATAATAATAAGTGAAGATCAGAATAAGAAGAAAATTGGAAAACACCTCACAACTAGTTATCATGTTAAGAGTAATCTCATTAATTATATTAGCCCTAGATTCTTCAACATAAACAAAGATCATAACCACGGGTTTGAAAGGTAAGGACATTGCAAGTACTAGTTCTTCAAATTGTCTCAATGCTACTTGATATGAAAAAACAAGAATATAGCTTTTCCACATTAGATTCATTTCAAAACATGCCAAAATAGATACACTATTTGATGTGGTTCAAGAGGTGTAACAAAGAGCTATGGCCAAGACTTTTGTTTGTTTGTAAAAAATTAAATGATTAGAGCTAAAATAAATGTTCAAAAATGAAAGAGGGGTGAACTCTTTTATCATATTCTCTGTTGTGTGTTTCATACATGCTTATTTTGTCTCTATTTGGTTGTAGATATTCTTTAAATTCACTTGTTTTTATTTGTTTAGTAAATTGATTCTATACCCGAAACACTTAATTTTCACTTGCAAATTGTTAAAAATCTTCAAGTTTACATATCCAAATCAAGGATAATGCAAGAGGTGTAACAAAGAGCTATGGCCAAGATTTTAGTTTGTTTGTAAAAAATTAAATGATTAAAGCTAAAATAAATGTTCAAATGGAAAGATTTAGTGATGCAATGGTGGTTGGTGTCATCTATATGTTCCTTAGACACAATCTTTAAAGGATTGCCCAATTTAACCAATGTAAACTTTTCCACAAAAGGAAAAACATTGGAAAAGAACATGAAGTTTGTATCACATTTCATTATGACTTGAGGTATACTTTTCAAAATAACGTTTGGGTTAGGATTCAATACTTTCTATATGTGTATTGAATATTGCATCATAATGACATATTAAGTGTATCAAAATATAAAAGTTTAGCATCATATTGACATCATCTATGTTTCAAAAACATAAATTTTGCATCATGTTAGGTTATTTTTTGTTCGTTTAAAAAATTGATAGTAAATGGATCAATAGAGAGGAGGAGGTAGAAAGGATCAACAAGGCCAAGGCTTAAGGACTAGTTAGGTCTATAGCCATCTTCTCGATTGTGGTGCTTTTAGATTTCAATGGCTAAAAAGATAATGCAAGAGGTGTAACAGGGGGCTAAGACAAAGATTTTAACTTGATTGTAAAAAGTTCAATGATTAGAGCTAAAATAAATGCTCAAAGATTTAGTGATGCAATTGTGATTGGTATCATCTATATGTTCCTTGACACAATCTTTAAAAGATGGCCCAATTTAACCAATAGTAAATAAACAAAAATATTAACAAATCCAAATTCAAATCGCTAATACTGTTATACTATATATTAAAAAAAAGTTACAAAACATTATACTCAAAACATGTAAAGCATATATAAATCCTACTAACTATAATCTAAAAACATTGCACCAGGTTGGCCGATAAAACATTGTACTCAAAACATATAAATCATATATAATCTTATTTACTACAATCTAAAAGCATTGCACCAGGTTGGCGGATAAAACATTGTACTCAAAACATATAAAGCATATATAAATCTTACTAACTATAATCTAAAAACATTGCATCAGGTTGGTGGATGCAATCACAACTTCTGCTACAGTACATAGCTCTGTGAAAGAAATAACCACACTTGTATTTGCCAAGTAAGAATCCAATCCTTCGTGGAATTTGTGACTTTAACGCATAAGTTATGACTGCTGAAGTTCTTGGCAATCTAGTCCAATTTCAGTGAAGGCTGCAATAAGTTTAGGAACGATTTTAAGTAATATAAGCTTGAAGCCAGCAGAAGTAGCATCCTGATTTTCAGACTCGTCTCCAACAATAGTACAATCCTCTGATAGTGATCCAACTGGAGCCCCATTGATATAAGCATCACACGCACGAAGAATACAGCGACAGCGTTTTTGAAAATGCTCTTTAACAAACATCTCAAAATGCTGCACAGATGAGCATAGCATCTGTCAAATCAATGCAGAGTTTATATATTACAAGTTCGAACAACCAGAAAAATATTTGTTCCAGTACACTTCATGAGTACATCGTATCCTCATGAACAATTGGGTTACAAAATTTGTTACTTTGCAACTTCCTACTACTCAAAAGAAAGAAGAAAGCAATATTGAAAACTGAGAAGACAAAAGACAAAAATAGCGAAAGGCAAAATTGAAGGAAATATGACTGCCCAGAATAGCGTTTCCCTATTAGTGAATATTCAAATATCATGAACTCATTTAATAAACCAGTGAAAAGCTGTATTAGTGAATGTTCAAATATCATGAACTCATTCGTTTAATAAACCAGTGAAAAACAGACAGGCTGCATGGCTTGGGAGTTACCTGGTAAGTGTTTTTCGAGATTGTTCCATTCTTGTTGAAATTTTTTCATCCATTTCCGCTTATGGATGAAAAATGTTCAAAAATTTCAATCATGCCCCCCAAAAAATCACTAAACGGAATGAGAAAAGCATGCCCTTTGATAAATGTACCTGTATTGTTTCATTCCGATAAAAGTGATCCATAGCGTCACTTATACTATAAGAAAGGATAGTACTTCAGCAGAATGAAAATACATTCCTATGTCACTATAAGGAAACAAGAAAATAACATACCTTTGACACTGTTCCGTCTGCCCATGCTACCTCTATGTCTCCATCTTCAACACCTATGACGTTACCAATACAGGATAGATAAGATTCTTCAATATTCTTGTCAACCTCTGCCTTTTGTGTTTTCTTCAGAGCTTTTTGGTTTGTAGATAGATCTGCAGTCTCAAACACCGGAGAGTGACGACGTATAACGATGGCCGCAACACAGTAGTTATAATCTAGATGGTATGCAAGCTCATACACACTCACTAACTCCTCTCCATCAAATTTTAGTGTATCTTGGGGACAATCCACAGCTTTCAACCACCTTACTGTTGCTATGCGTTCTTTTGAATCCACATTTTTCACGATTCCTACTCGTCGTCTTGATTCAGAAGCCTCGCCATCATCATCGTCCGAACCTTTTTCTACTACATATTGTTCAGGAAAGAAGTCATGATCCCCAGGATCTTTGATGGTATTCAAGGTTGTAGAATCTACACCATATGTCCTTGTACCATCTTGCCATATGACATCTACCCTAGTCCGTTTATTGCCCACAAATAGCACATTTTCTTTTGTGTGGGCAACAGTGTCCTCTGTGGCAGGCATAGTAACTTCTAACATTCTCCTTTCAGATGCTGGAAGCAGACACCAGTCGCCTAGCTGCCAAAAAAGGTATGAAAAATAAGACAATAACTGTAGCTCTTTAGGGTCCTGTTTCTCTGCAGGAGTCAGGGAATTGCAATCAAGATTTGCTGGAGCAACCCAATCCACGGAAACTAATCCCACTTCCACATTGCCTACTGTACCTTCCTCGTTACATTTTTTCCATGTACCACACAACCATAGAGCATTCTCGAAAACTGCCGATGAACTGCCCTGGACACGCTGCCCTGGAAAGTAAGGATAACGGTGATTAGCGGGGATTGGAATAAGGCTGTCGGTTTCGGCCTTCATTACTTTACATTTTGATCCGTCATCAAATAACACAGTCACATTATCAACCACTTCATGGACTCTTCCCACCC
>APFE030133637.1:0-17957 GCA_000404065.3 Pinus taeda
AGTATGTAGGATAAAGTGCCTTGAGAAAAGCAATAAGAGAGATATCCAGCTCAACCTTAGTGGATTTGAGATCATGCATTATAGACTTTATTTCAGATGCAAGAGCAAGAGGATCATTATTTTGCAGTTCAAGAGTGAAGAGTTTAATCATGAGTTGGACGACTTCAAGTGCAGAATGTGAGTCATAGAGCTCTTTCATCTTTTGTAAAGCTTCAAAGGCAGTTGAATATGTTGAAATGTGGCGACTCACCTCCTTATTTACAGACGCTGTGATTAATGCATACGCTTTGCTGTTCTGGTTTTCCTAGATGGCGAGCTCTTTGTCTGATGTAGGCTTTTCTGGGTCACTGTCTCCTTCTACGACACACACTCCTTTCCACAGCTCATTGAAAATGAGGGTGTGTTGTACCATCCGGGACCAGTCAGGATAGTTCTCCTTGCCAGTGAGAACTATTCCTATCATAGAGATGATTGAATGCATTCTGTAAAAAATTACTTCTGCTGATATAAAAAAACTTTTGCTGATAGACTAATACTTCTGATGGCAAAAAAAAAATGCTCTTATGAAAAAAAAACTTCTACTGCTATATAGTCAAATTTTCTGCTGCTATCCTTGGCATCTAAAAGTATGAGAAACTTCTGCTGCTATACCATTTAAATATATCTCTTTACAGTCAGACAACGTTTCAATCCCCAGCTTTTCAATCACCATTTAAATATATCTCTTTACAGTCAGACAGCGTTTCAATCACCATTTAAATATATCTCTTTATATGTCAGACATCATTTCAATGTTAAACAATGTTTCAAATATATCTCAGCGTTTCAAATACATATCCGCTCATAACAGTGACATATCATAGCATGTGTGTTTCTTTAAACAAATTGCGCTATCCATATATCAATCAGCATTTCAAAACAGTGACATATCAAAACTGCGCTATCCATATATCAATCAGCGTTTAAAATATCAGCTTATATCACCATGTGCGTTTCACAGGCATTCTCATAGCATGTGCGGTTCACCATGTGCATTTCTTCAAACAGCAGTTACAGACATCTTCAGATTTCAAAACAGCGTTTCATATATATTAACAACGTTCCATATTCATTGTAATGAATACCATGAAGGACAGCGTTACCAAAGCATTACAATCAACTCCAGAAAACTGCGTATTCAACAATTTCAAACTGCACTATCAAACTGCGTTATCAAACAGTGCCAATGCATTCAAATTCGTTCCATATTCAATGCGGAGAAGCGTTTACACCAGCTTATATATACTGCCACCAAGCATATGGAAGGAGCAGCAACATATGGAGGCAGCAACGTATGTTTCAGCAACAACGTATGGAGGGTGGGGAAGAGCAGCAACATATGGAGGGAGACCAAGGGGCTGAGGTCGATTCATATACCATTCATATACCACTACAATACATATCCGCTCAATACATATTTCAAACAACGTTTTTTTTAATACAGATACCAGAACATATATCCGCTCATATCCACATATATCAAACAGTGTTTTTTTTGTTTCAAATCCATATCAGCGTTTTTAATACCAGAATATCGTTTCAAATACCATACAGTAATGGAAATTCATATCCGCTCATATCAACAGCGTTACCTTCAGGCGTTCTTGTCAAGCAGCGTTTCCTTTCCTTCTGGCGTTCTCCTTCAGGTAGTGGACAGAGGAGCAGAGGACAAGCAGTGGACAGAGGAGTTACAAGGCAAGGTTAAAAAAAGAACCTGGGACCTGTGCTCTGATACCATGTCAGGCCAGGAGTAACTCCAGAAAACTGATTCGTTTATTCAATTAGCCAGCTATCTATTATATACATGAATGTGATCGTTCAGTTCATCTTCTTGATGACTGTTCACATTCAATTCCCCCAATCACTGAGGATTAGGTGTCAACACATTCTTGGCATGGATTTGATCTAGAGATACTACCAAGTCTTTAATTAGACCAAGACAACATACCTTTCCGGAATCAAAAGAATACAAGTCATGATACTCACGAGTTATATCTAGACTCAACCTTTCCATGATGGCTTTCGGCATTAAGTATGAGAGGCTCTAGAGTCAAGCATGGAGTTGTGAAGAATAAATTGGTGAATTCTTAAACTGAGATAAAATAGAGGAACATCATTATCACCTGACTGACCATCTATGGCTAGACAAAAAATCAATTCAGGTTGGTCATCTTCAATATTAACCATGTCAGACATAGGATCAAATTTAAGCACTTTAATTATATCAGACTTGCAATTGTTATTTTTACAAGCTCAATGAGAGGGATTAATACTTTCAACTTTGAAATTTCAGTTTCTAGATTGAAAAAGCTAGTTTTATCTACCTCTTTTTGGACATTGTCTCTCTTCTTGGGCAGATCTCTCAGTATCTAATCCTTCCTTTGGCTATCATGATCCTTTTTCGTACTACTTGTAGATTGTTCTTTCACACTGCTTTGATCATTTTTTGCCAACTCCTTACCTTTACTTTGACTTCCTTGAGGATTTGATTTCTGTTGGGTGTCTTTATGCTGTGATGTCCTTTTCTGAGTGATTAGGACATCTCTATTCCTAAAAAAATATTGGTTCTGCTAAGCACTGAGAGCATTCAAATATCCTGTTTGATAATCATTGGTTTGGGTTTACAATGCATTCTAACTTGCCAGTATGTAGTTGTCATCTTTAGGATCCTCTACCTTCTCGACATATTTCTCATCTTCAGTCAAGAAAATGGGATGGTGATCTTCCCTAAAGAAGTGTTTTTCCTCAACAATCGGTTCTGTTTCATCATCATATTATCCTTCAGCTTAATTTTGTTGCAAGGGTGTCCAAATAGGCTACTGAGATGTCGATGCTTCAGAAGCCTTCTGCTCTCTTTGTTTTATCCTGTACTGAGGTTGCTGCTGATTTCCAAAGTTAGGATTTCTAACTTGTGGCTCCAGAGATCTAGCTGAATTTATCATTAGGTAGACCATTCTATCCATGGTTTTGATTAATGCATCTAGTTTTAGATTGGTGGAAGTAGAAGGTTCTTCTTTGATTGTCACTCTCTTTTCCGGTTTCTCATGTTTCAATTGAGACTTCTTGATCATCAAGTTTGCTTCCACACTTACTGCATTGTTTTGCATATCTTCAATAGTTGTGTGATCCCTTTCCCTCAACTGATAGGCCATCTCTGGATCAAAAGCATTCGGGTAATTCTGAAGTGCCAAATTAGGTGGAGGCTTCATGTTGTCCGGAATAGAATTGTAGACCTGATTGAATCTTATAGTGAATTCCTGAACTGTCTCATTAGGATTCCTCTTCAAGGTGTTGTATTCCGCCAAGATCTACAATGGATTCTTATTTTCCCACCATCTGGCTAAAAGCAACTCAATAAGTCTAGTTGAAGAATTAATAGAGTCTACTGCCAAACCACAGAACCATTTTTTCACGTCTCCCGAAAAACTTCGATATATCAATCTCATTTTAGCATCATCTTCATTGACTTCCTCTAAGTAAATGAAATCAGCCATCTTATCAATATGTTGTTGTGGTGTTACTCTTGGGCCTCCATCAAACAAAGAAAGCCTCTAGCCATAGGTCTGAGGTAATGATGCCAACTGTCTAGGTAACACCAACGGTGAAAATCTTGCCATAACTTCCAGGGAATGGTGGATGGGAATTGCAATGGGTTGTGTTGGTTGAGATGAAGGTGAAGGGGGTGAGGTGGATGCTTTTGGAGGTGTAGTAGAGGGTGTGTCGGAAGATAAGATCTCAAGTTGATATTGAATATAAGCCTTTTCAACAATGATCTGTAACTGATCCACTAGGCTTTGAATTTTGTCAAAATTTGACCAAACCTCGTGCTCGAGTTTTAAAGACTGAGAAGCAATAGAAGGTTGGTTAAGCAATGAATTTGAGTCAGAAAGATATGAGTCAAACTTTATAGGATCGAAAAATTCTTCAGTAAGACTAGACTCAGACTTTGATCAGAACAAGGATAACTAAAATTTAATGTCGAAAGGTATATCCTCGATACTATGTAGTTTATCTGGCAAGGAAGTGGTCCTTTCCAGTTTAGGGGTTTTGGTCTCAAGGATAGGGACTTTAGGCTTTCTCAACAACCTCTCAAGGTTATCAACCGAAAAAGGAGGATTAGGGTCAGGGTTTGACCTGGTGTATCTTTTAGAAGCCAGTATCTTAACAGGGTCAGACTCAATAGGATAAGAGATCTAAGACTTTGAGTTGAACATAGATTATTTTCAAAGGAAAGTCGTCAATAGCGAAATCTAAAATTGGTAATGATTGAGAGATTACCAATGGGAGGAAGTCTAATCGAACTTGTGATATGTACCTGTATTTGCTTTTGAACAATATCTGATTGTCTTCAACCGAATCAACTAGACTAGGATGCAGAATTTGCCTCGTTGTCTCCTTGAGGCCAACTTCTACAATCTAGGCACTGAAATCACTAAATCAACCTTAGTGAAGCTTAGTCATATCATATAGAGGACCAAACTCCAATGTGAACTAGTCGTACACCCAAGGAAAATTAACCTTTCGTTCCTCGGTAATGGCACCTGTATGTTATCACTCCTCTAGATCTCCAAGGCTAAGGAAGAGTCCAGCTAAGGTAACCATGGACCAATCTTTTAGTTTGGTAGCTAGCACTACCAAGCCAGGGAGGGCTCTCTCCAAGGGATCATAGCCAAGAGGGCTGGATATATTAGGGTTTTATGCTAGATGTAAAGTGTAGAGGGTTGTTTGATTTGATTTTTTGGTTGGGTTGTTGGAAGAGGATTAGGTAAAAAAGACTGGGTTAGGGCAAATGAGGGTATGATTGCAGACATCTAATGGAGCAAGGTAGGTGGGCACTCAAACACTTCAAGGTTATGAAGTGAGATGGATAAGACTAGTGATGTGCTAGAAAGAGAAACACAAGCATGTATTCTTTCTAAACTGAAGAAAATGGACAAACTATGTAGATTTCCCCAAAACAAAGCATATAAAATGTATTATGCTTATCAACTTGAAAATCAACATATCATAGAAGTGAAATGCAATATGGGAGTACAAAACATTCAAACATATGCAACATAAGAAGAAACTATGTCAAAATTCCATACCACGGTTATTCCACCAAAATAGCTACAACTAATTCTTTAATTTCTGCCAAATACTGATTAAACTAGTGTTTTTGATCAATAGCCAAACATCCAACTGATTCCAACTTGTGAAATGACTAAGAAAATACATAATATAGGCCTCAAAACAACTCATCCTAGCCTCAGGGGTTGAGTCCATGAGAGGAGGAGCAGTTGCAAGAAATGTTAAACTGATAGCTAGGGTATAGGGTGGTCAAAGTGACTCATCCCTAACTTAAGAAAATTGATTCATTACATGCCATGCAAGGCTTTTAACTAATGTATTTACAATAGATAACAATAAAAAACATAATAATTACATCATCTTCATCAATTACATGAGTAAAAAAATTAATTCCCCTTAGGTGAAAGTGAGTTTAGAATGAAATAGTGAAAAATGTAGAAGGTTGTCAAACACGCCCTTGGACTGTCAAACGCACCCTTTTAGTGTCAAATGCGCCCTTCAACTTCAGGGTTGCTTTTGGATGCCTTCCTGGTGTCCAAATTTTCTCTAAGATAGCTCGTTGGAAATCCCTTCGAGTCTACTTTCGAAATATGCCTTCATTTTTCCATTTGGAGGTAATTTTCCTTGTCAAAATTCCAATCTCCCAAGATTGGTAAACACACAGCGACCAGGCCAAAAAAGAGACAGAAAGGTGGTTTTTTTATGGTTTTTAACCCTTTTGGCTGACCAGTTTTCCTCCAAATTCTTAGAAAATGCACAGGGTGCATGTCCTCATCACTCTGAATCAAAAAATGCTGACCATTTTCTCATTGGATGCTCCAAAAAAGAGCACAACGTCCAAGGTGTTGCGCGTTTGACCGTTTCCTTGTGCTAAAAATACTTCAAAAAACACAGAAAATCATAACTTGCGAAATTTATTCAAAAATGGTCAAAATTGGTGGGCTTATAGCTGGTCATATGTTTGAGGCATGGAGTGATGCCTCGGCAATAATATCTAGCCTCTTTTTCTCCTCTTTCTTGGTCAAGGCTTCAATTTTTTGCATCAGCTCTTTTGAGCTTAGCCCTTGCAATTCTGTTTCTCATGGCATAGTACTTTGCCATCCTTCTCTGAATCTAAAAATCCCTTTTGGCCTTATCTAAGAGGCTCTCAAGATGATGATTTACCCTCTCGAGCCAATGTTCTCGGTATCATTTACCATTTTGGCAAATTTCTCATTCAAGGTGAGCTCATTGGCTAGTTCTGTCTCCTTTTTCCTTTGTAGCTCCGAGGCTCTCTTTAGGCCTATAGTCCTTGGCCTTCTTCTCGATACCTTCTCATTAAGATGTTCACCATACTATCCATATGCCTCATCAAGTAAGGCCTTATCCTTTTCAGCCTCTCTCTTTGCTTTTCTAAGTTGAATCTCTATGAGCTCATGTTTGACCTCAAACTGCCTGTTCTCCTGCTCATAGTAGGAAATAATGTATTTGGTCCTTTGCAAGTTGACTTGGAGCTCTCCTATGAGTGCATTCTTCTCCTTTATTACAATAGTTGTGCTTTCACTGTCATGATTCCCATCTGAGTCAACTAACTGAAAATCATGCTCTAGCTCATGGAGGTCTTCCTCCTGCTGCTGGATCTCTACCTTTTTAACCTTTTCCTTTCCCTTCTATACCTGCTTTACCAATGAAGAAGGCAAGGCCCCTCCCACAATCAATGGGGAAAACACTTGCCTATGCCCTCTCTGATAGATATGTGCCAAGGTACCTAAACCAACCCCTTTGGGCTTGCTGTTCTCACCATGATCAATATGCTCTTTCCCACTGCCTTCATCCCTTCCAGGTGAAAGAATAGGCTCATGAAATGGTGATGATGGAGGTGATGGAGTGGCTGACTCATCAAATGAAGATGGATGATGTATGGGTTGAGGGGGAGGAATGGAGGTGGATGGGTGAGAAGATGAAGGTGCTTCTTGGCCATGCTGAATAAGTGGGACTGTGAAAATATCATTGGATATGAAAGTGTCCCATGCAATGTTAAGTTGATCAAGGTGGTGTAGGACTATCATCTTGATGAGATATTGGTGAGAGATGATATGCATTTGATGATCATAATCCTTTCTTCAGGCAATGAATGACATCTTATCAATTTCTCAGTAAAGATAGTGGGGTAGATTGAGCATTTTGACTCTTGTGAAATGCATGAGTAAACAGATATGATAGGAATATAGTCTAGAAAACCTACCCTCACATGTGAAGTACTTCATGATGATTTTCATCATGGGAACATATCTGTCTAGGAGGTAAGAGAAAGGAAAAATCCTCTTTCTCTTATTCTTGTAGCTTGGTTTAAGATATGGTTCATAATAATAATGATCCAATTCTCCTTGTTTAAACCAATTTTCTCCAATATTTGGGATCCCAGTGGTAGCTGATATAATAACAGGAGATATAGTGAAGGTGACACCAGCAAGGGTTGCCTGGTTGTCATGGAAGTTGGTGATGAATAATTTGGTCAACTCAGGATGATGCTGGATCCTTTCCACTTTCTCACAAAACTCAAAACATCCCATATGTTTAAAGCTTGCCACAGTGATGGGAGATGCTATGAGTTCTCTAGTGTTGGTTGGCTCATATCTAATGATTCTTCCTCCTTTCTTATATCACCTCCTCTCTTGTCTTTCTTCCTCACTCTGACTTCTGTGCTCTTCTTCTACCATTAGTTATTGCTGTCAAAACCCTAAAGAGATGATAAAATGGACTGTGGGTGTGGGAAATATGGAATGATGTGAGGAGATTTGATGAGGAGGGAATGGGGATGTGTGTTATGAGGGAGGTGATAGTGGATAGTCTTTAAGTGGTAGGATCTGTAACGAAATGCTAAGAAATGTGATTTAAGAGTGAAAATATGTTACTAGGGTTTTGAGTTTAGAAATGCTAGCAAATGACTAAGAAACCCTATGTAAATCAACAATGGAGGGGAGGGCTAAATATACTTCCCACTGACCTCATTTACTGAAGTGTGTGATAACGAATTTCAAAGTTTGGTGGTGATGGAGGACGTTCTAGCATGTTTTTGGTCCGCCCAGGCAAACGTGCAATGACCCAGTCAAACACGCCCTTCAGCTACAGAAGCGCAACACCATTTAAAAATGCATTGAAATTTTTGGCAAATGCGCAGCGACCTAGTCAAATGCACCTTTCAGCTACAAGAGAGCAACACTGTTTAAAAATGCACTGAAATTTCTGGCAAATGCACAGTGACCTAGTCAAATGTGCCCTTCAGCTATAGGAGCGCAGCACTGTTTAAAAATGCACTGAAATTTCTAGCAAACATGCACCGACCCAGTCAAACGCACCCTTCCTTATCTATATGCACCCTCTAGCTCTGTTTTGCCCAATTTCACCTTAAATGTGAAAATATTCTTTCGCTGAGGAAGTTTGAAAGTGTAGGAGTGCAAATGGAGTTTGCATAGATGTCTTGAGAGATTTTATACTTGAATGAGTTTTATTTATGAGTTGCACATCCACTTTGTAATGTTTCATGTCACTTTTCAAACTTTCATACTAATGCTTTTTTTTTTTACTTTCTGACCCTTTTCTTCTTTTGACAGGTGGATGATGCTTTTGGAAATCTTGATGACCTTTGTTTGGATACTATTGGCAAATGGAATTGAGTATACAACTGAAAAAGTGACTTATTATGTATAATAGACATAAAATTACATAGATGAAAATAAAAATTATTACATCTGTTTTGAAGTAAAAATTTACAAATTGGAATAAATTCCCTTTTGAAATCAAATTTGGGGCTTTCAGTAACCATGGTTACATGTTGGTAAACCTTTATTTAACTGAAAAATATATTATTTGCTTCACTCTCATATTTTGCTAACCATATGCAGTGAGATGGTGATTTATTGGACCTTGGGACAATAAAACGTAGGTGACCTAATGGAACCTTAAATGACTAAATTTCGGGCGAATTTGACTGATATAAAACATGATGAAATGAGCCTTCATGGTCAATGGAACAAGACACATGAAGGTGGGCCAACAAATACAAATTTTTTAGAGGGGAAAGTGATTTTGGATTTTTGGTTACCATCAGTGAGTAAATTTTTGCATTATGACCTAAGTGGATTGCAAAAAATTTCAACAGGGCACTAATATGATATAAAAGAGGGATTTTGAACACTGATGGCAGTATGCAAATACTGACTCTAACACAACTTACATGGTAAGACATTGAAAATGTATGTTTGATTAATGTTAAAAAATTCATTTATGTACAAGTTAATTGAATTTTTACTATTTAATGTTACAAGAAAAAGTCAAATCTTCTTAACCATGAAGATCAACCAATTATAAATGATTGTGAGTTCATCCATATTGATAGTTGGACAAAAGATGAGAGCTATATGTCTATGATTTTTAATGGGGTAGATGGAAAGAGTCATAGGCAAACACTGGTTTATGATGTTGTTGTGAAAAAACTAACATACGAAGATAAAGAACCAAAATGAGAGATATTTAACATTTATAAAAAACCACAGTTATCGATTAACTATCTTATAGACTTATGTTCAGATGAAGGAGATTGGGTTCTGGATTTATTTTCTGGCTCACGTAAGTTTTATTATAGAGAATTGAATTTCAATATCTTCTTTCTTAATTTATATGTTAATGGCAATGTAATTTCTTCATTTTTGTACAACACTAGCATGTTGCCTACAAAAAGGAAGACATTGCATTGCCATTGGAAAAGATCCAGTATAGTGCAAATTTTTTCAGCAAAGAATTAATTCTCTTCAATTTCTTCTAGATGCAATGCAAGAAATTGGGTTAAAGAAAGGAAAAGGAACCGCAACCACCATTACATGGAATGATTGGAAAGACATACATTGGGAGACTCGTAGACATCAAAGATCCAATGGAAGGGGAAAATGAGGAAAATGAAGCAAAGAATATTGTGGAAGAAGACAATGATGAAACTATAGAGGATAGCCCCATGGGGGTAGCCGAGTTGGTACAATGCAATGAAGTTCGTTAGAAAGGTGGGCTCTGTCCTAAAGGTGCGGAGCTGTGGAGAGGGGTGGGCGCAGTTCCTAGGGGTTATAGTGGTAGTAGTCAGAATCGACCCCGTGTTACGTGAGTTGCGAGGCTTCTCCAGTTGTCGATTCCTCTGTAGGATAAAAAAAATAAAAAAAGGAAAAAAAAAAAAAAACCTCTAGAGGATGAAGAGTTTGGATTACGTGATATGGTTGATTAAACTTAAGTTATGCTTGGAAATCAAACTCATTTTTTGTAATTATTAATTAGTTATACTTGTAATGTTTTGACTTTGACATTTTATGAGAAGAATAAACGTTCAAGTAATGTTGTTATGTGTTCAATATTTGTATTATGTGATTTTCGCTTTAATTTTTATGTGAATCATTATTTTTTGAAAGAAAGAGTGATTATTTATTTTTGACATGAAATTCATAAAAAAAAAAACTATTATTTAACCATTTTTTGTTAAAATTTTCCTATAAAAATTGTGATTTTGACATGTCATTTCTAGCAAAAAATTATCAAAATGTGTAAATTTTTAGTTATATTTATGTTCAAAATGGTTATTTTTATGTCAATTGTTAAAAATTATTGTTTTTTAGAGACAATTTTTTGATGTGTATTGAAAAATTAACTAACGATATATAAATATGTAGAATATCGAAACTTTAAAATATCGATCTTCTTCTTTAACAATGCAAAAAAATAAAAAACCTCAGTACAAAAAAAAATTAAAAGAAAAACAAGAAAATATGAAGAAGAAGACCACTTCAAAAACTGTTAAATTTAGAAAATAATTATTCACATTTAATACATTATAAAATTTGAAGTCAAAAAATAGGTCTTTTAAAAAAATGGCCTAATGCAGAATCAACACTTTCTAAAATTAGCATGCAAATTACTAACATTCTAAAGACTAATGTACATAAAAAAAATTAAAGTGTCAAAAACTCTGCTAAAAAAAAACATGTGTATTTTGCATCGCCACTTTTCAAAACCAGTTGACTTTTTTGCTACCTCAACAAAATGGGTAATCGTATCAGTTCCCGTTTCAAAGTTTACATTGTTTCTCTTTCCATCCACCTAGACTGCCATTTCTTCTTTCTTTTTGCTTGATTTCCTTCATTCTCGGCTACCTCTGCTCTTTCCTCTCTTGGTTGTCCCTGCTTCTTCCCACCACTCCTCCGCGACTACCAGTCATCCTTCAGTTTCCAATCTTCGCTCAACTGTCAACTCACCAATGGTCATCTCTGCCACTTGTCATCGATTTCTTTCTCTGCAAAACCTCAAAATGAAGGCCCCAACAACAACAATATTGAGATTTATAAGAGAGCATTAGTTGTATGCCAAGATTAGAAAATGTAGTTTCTTTCAGACATAGGTACATTACTTGGGGCATGTTGTTTCCAAAGAAGGCATATCAGTAGATCTAGAAAAGATAAAATTTGTCATGGAATGGGAAACTCCTAGGAATGTGGATGAGGTCAGATCATTCACGGGGTTGACCGGCTAATATAGGAGGTTCATTAGGAACTTCTCATGAATTGCATATCCTATCAAATCATTGCAGCAAAAAGGGAAGAAATTTGAATGGACAAAGGAATGTGCAACAAGTTTTGAGTGGTTGAAACAATTGTTGACAAATTCTCCAGTTCTAAATATTGGGGATCGTGGTGTTTATAAATGCTTGTAAAAGAGGAATTGGTGGAGTCATTATGCAAGAGGGACAGGTGGTATGTTACGAATCAAGGAAACTGAATGAGCACGAGCATAACTATGTGACACATGATCTTGAGTTAGTAGCGATCATCCATGCTTTGAAGATGTGGAGACATTATCTTCTTGGAAGGCGGTTCATCTTAATGAGTGATCACAATGGATTGAGATACTTATTTGACCAACCGAATATGAATGTCATGAAAACTAGATGGTTGGTGATTATTAGTGTGTTTGACTTCGAGATTAGGTACATTAAAGGGAAGGAAAACATGGTTGTAGATGCTCTTAGCAGAAGAGTGCATGTGAATGACATAACAACTATGAGTTCTTATGGGACATATTTATAGGATCGGATCTTATAGGCAAGACAACAGGATGACATGTATAGGGAGTTTAGGTGCAGGTTGTAGCAACAGGATACAGGTGATGAGGATGTGGACTATTGTCTTACAACAAATGGTGCGATTAGGTTTAGGAACATGATCTATGTGTCAGAAAAGAGTGAGCTCAAGAAGCTTATCTTGAGAGAATTTCATTCTAATCCATATTCAGGTCACCCGGGATATCATAAGACATTAATAACAATGTAGAATTTCTACTATTGGCCGAATATGAAGAAAGAAGTGGCAAATTTTGTGGCTAGATGTTTGGATTTTTAGCAGGTAAAAGCAGAGTGTAAGCATGCAAGTGGTTTACTATAGCTGATTCTGATTCCAAAGTGAAAATGGGATGTCATTTCTATGGATTTAATCACAAGTTTGTCAAGGACATCTAGACAACATGATTCTATTATGGTTGTGGTTGACAGGTTGATAAAGGTAGCACACTTCATTCCAGTGAAGTCTATGTATTTAGCTAGTGACGTAGCATAGGTCTTCATAAAATATATAGTGAAATTGCATGGTTTTCCAAAGAAGATTGTGTCAAATAGAGATACTAAGTTCAATTCTAGGTTCTAGAAAGAGTATCTTCTACTGGTTGAGTTTGCTTACAACAATGGCTATCAGGAGTCATTGAGGATGATTTGTTTGAGGCACTATATGGGTGGAGTTTTAATACTCCTATTAGTTGGAGTGATCCAATGAATAGGGTATTGATAGGGTCATTTATGTTGGCAGACATGGAATAGGAAATTTAGGTTATCAAGAAGAATCTAAAGGCGACACAAGACAAACACAAGATTTATGTAGATCAACATAGGGTGTTTAAGGAGTTTTAGGTTGGGGAACAAGTGTACTTATGCATCAAGCCCAAGAAGAGATCCTTGAGGATTGACTCGTGTGTGAATATAGCACCTTGGTATTACGGGCCTTTAGAGATCCTTGAGAGGATTGAACCAGTGGCCTATCGACTTGCACTGCCTCTGACAGTGAAATTCCATGATGTCTTCCATGCTTCATTGCTTAAAATACATATAGAGGATGTTGATAATGTTATTGATTGGCCTGTATTGCAGGTGGAGTCGAAAGGATAATTCCAACTTGAACCTCAGTGCATTTTGCAGAGAAATATGCTCATGCTCTGGAACTGAAAAATCTAGAAGGTTGAAGTGCAGTGGAAGCACTTTGGGCAGGATGAAGCTACATGGGATATGGTTGATTAGATGTGGGCTATGTATTCTTAATTGTTTGCCAGTTGAGGCAAAGAAGTTTTGACATATGTATATATGTATATGGATGTAAATATCGCAATGGATTGTGCTATAAAGCTCCAATAAGTGGTATGGGTGTAGTGTTGGTTTTCTTTTCAGCAGGTTGTTTATTGTAAATACTGAAATGAGCTAAGCTATAAATCTTCATGGGAAATATGTTTGGTTTTCAGCAGCCTTGTTGGTTGTAGGTGTCATTGAACACTGATGATGGTGTTCCCCTAAGGGGTAGGGGTTGTAACAACCTCGAGTTAAAAAGCCATGTAATAAAGTTAATAAAGGCAAAATAAGACCAAGGTCATGGGACACATATTCCAAGCTACATGTTGGGAAAAACATCCTAACAAGTGTTCATTTGGTTTATTATGGCCAAGGGGAAATTAGCAAAGATAATGGAAAAGGTTTTAGAAAGGAAAGAGACATTAATTGACATTTTATTATGAAAATAATGGAAATTAGGAGAAAAAGAAGGTGAAAGGTCATAGGTTGCATGTGAGGAGGAAAAGGAAGGAAAAATAATGGAAATTGAAGAAAATAGAGGCCTCATTAATAAAAATGTTTCTAAGGATCAATTCACAACCTTTTGCTAGTTTTAGCTTGGAGCTCTCTCTATTTTCTTTGTTCTCTCATACTCTTGCAAAATTAGAGCATTCTTGGAGCACATTAACATTAAAAAAATGAAGGCAAAGGAAGGACATGAAAGCAAATGGAAACAAAGATCAAGCAATGAAGAGTTGGATTAAGCAACTACAATGAGATTAATTGCAGGTATCAAGTTACATGTATAATTTCCTTCCTAGCTTTGGCATGCATGGTTTATGCATGTTTGTATTTGGTTCTCTTGCTATCATTGGCATGGGTTTTTTCAAGTGTGACAATGGTTTTAAGCCTTACTTGCCATTCTCAGATAGCCATGGTGTGATGGGGTTTCTCTTACTTGGTTAAGATGGATTCCCTGATGGTTTCTATACTGAGTGAGGTGGTCTAAAAAAAAATCACAAGGCCTAGGAATCACTGGATGATAAAGGTGGGATTGTGGTAAAGCTTGGTTGTGTATACCCTCGTGGGCCTAGTAATCCTTAACTGATACATGGCGGGATATATGGTAAAGCCTAAATGCTGGATACAAACAAATTCCTCATGGTTTAGGTGGAGAGATCTAGAGGCATCCATGCCTGTATAGGCGTAGTGATCCCTGGATTGGTGTATGGTGGGATTGCAGTAAAGCCTAGTAGTGTATGTATCTTGTTTGGGCCTAGGAATCCCTTGGCAAGATATATAGTAAAGCCTAGTTGTATAGATGCTTGTTTCAGGCCTAGAAATCCTTGGCCAGTTCTAGTGGGAAGTGCAGTAAAGCCTAAGAAGCATGGTTGGTTTTGTTGTGAGTCCCACATTCATGCTTGGAACATGGCACAGGGTGATTGGCTGAAAGACTTGGTTAAACCTAATCTATGGTCGGGTGGTACGCGGAAGTCCCTGAATTGGTTGGATTTTACATACGTTAATAAGAGCTCTATTCCTTTTGTGTATTATGTGTAAATGTACTTTTAATTATGTGGCTTTAATGGTTGTTCTATCATTGATGTTTCTCTGGTTATATGTTGGATATAAGCATGCTTTTATGACAAAATTGAGTTATGGCTCTCATAATAATTTTTATTAGTGAATGAATGGATAATGAATGAATGACCTAAGAGATGATAATGCAACTATTGTGAGAGGGCATTATACCTTCTTGATGAATCTCAAGTAAGTATGAGGCCCCTATGTTCAGATGTGTTTTCCTGACCTGTACATTACATGTTCATGAAGGGTTTGACAAAATTCCTGTCATGGTTAAGATGAGTTAGGTTAGGTACTTTTTCAAGCTTTGCATTAGATGCATTTTCTTATTTTTATTTATCATTTATAAGAATTTTATCAAGTTCTGGACAAAGGTTTGAGTCATAGCCCCAAAAAAGTGGCTCAGATTTTGGGGTCACTAGCACAAAACTGCCTGAAAAAGACTGTAGTCACATGGAGGCCTTGCTATGGGAGTGACTAGAGGGTTTCAGTTGCATGGAGGGCTTGTCATGGGAACGAATGTGTTGACACCTAATCCGAAACGGATGGGTGAACTGGACAGTCATCAGAAGATGAACTGATCCGTTTTATTTGTATATATAAATGTATATTACCTAATGAATAAGATCATCAGTTTCTCTCGCTCATTAATTCTGGAGTTACCCTGGCCTGACATGGTATCAGAGCACAGGTCCCAGAATAATTGTAACTCCTGACTGAGAACTGCTCAGTCTCTGACATAACTGAAGACTGTAGACTACCTTCATTGAAACGCCTGTCGCTGCCTTCATTGAAACGTATGACATTGAAGACTGAAGACTGCATACCTGTTGGGTTTCTTATGATGACAATCTGAAGACGTAACGCCGCTGTCCCTCTTACATTACCAATCCAAGAGGTAATGCACTGCTTTTTTTTAATGGTTAAAGTTGAAGAACCGTTTGCACTGTTTTTCATTCGAGAGGCTCCCGTCTGCATGTTTTTCACTGTTTATATCCGCCTGAGAGGCTCTCGCACCGGCCTGTGAGGAACCCAGCCATTCTTTGTGCATGTGAGGAACCCTAGCTCTGTGTTTGTCGAGACGAGTGTGCCTCTTGTAGCGAACTGTGGTCACGATGATGCTGCCATTGAACACAGAGTACTGGTCTTGGTGTGTTAATATGATGACCATTGTGAGAAACAGTTGCGTATATATCTGTTGTGTACAAAAATCATTGGAACTTTAATGGTGCATAAATGGCGAGTAGAAGAATTTGATAGGAAGGCTGGCCGAGAGGAAAAGTTTGAAACGACAGCAAGCTGCCTCTGGCAATAGTGGAATGCGAACTTGTTGATCACGAGCTGCTCGAAACACCGCCTGACATGCTTTTCTGTCCAGAGGGAGGTCGAAGAGCATTATACTGTCTACACGAGAGTTTGATAGGGAGGTCGAAGAGCATATCGTGAAGCTAGCGACGGATTCGAATGTTTTATTAGCAGATTGTGGATCCTACGTCCTTTTTTTGGTCATGCATATCGCTTAAAAGCTCATTTTTATATTCTGTCATCATTGCCATAGTTACGCTTTAGTAAAGATGTGTCCCACTGTGCCCAGAGGCCGTGCTTCAAACTGCTCCTTTCTGCTGCGGATTGCTATTTATCCATTGTAACTTCCCACTGTTTCGAAGTTGATTGCTCAGTATTAGTATTTCCATATGAGTTCTGAATAAGAGTCAATCTTGGAATTATGGTATAAAGCAGATGTTAAATGATTCTTTATGGTAGCGCTATGGTATAAAGCAGATTTTTAAATGATTTTTTTTTCCATATAAAAATCATTTTAAAAGCAGAAATATATATGTGGAGATATAAGTAGCAGAATTTTAATCATTTTTAAAGCAGATATATATATGCTGAGATATATATGGTGAGCAGAATTTTAAATGATATATATGGTGATTTTAAGCTGAGATATATATGGTGTGGTTAGCAGAATTTTAATGATTTTTTCTCCATAGCAAAATCATTTTTTAAAAAGCAGCGGAAGTTTTTTTTAAGAGTATTTTTTTCATCAGAAGTATATATCAGCAGAAGTTTTTATATCAGCAGAAGTAACCTTTATAGAATGCATTCAATCATCTCTATGATAGGAATAGTTCTCACTGGCAAGGAGAACTATCCTGACTGGTCCCGGATGGTACAACACACCCTCATTTTCAATGAGCTGTGGAAAGGAGTGTGTGTCGGAGAAGGAGACAGTGACCCAGGAAAGCCTACATCAGACAAAGAGCTCGCCATCTGGGCAAGAACAGCAAAGCGTATGCATTAATAGCAGCTTCTGTAAATAAGGAGGTAAGTCGTCACCTTACAACATGTACAACTGCCTTTGAAGCTTTACAAAAACTGAAAGAGCTCTATGACTCACATTCTGCACTTGAAGTTGTGCAACTTATGATCAAACTCTTCACTCTTGAACTGCCAAATAATGACCCTCTTGCTCTTGCATCTGAAATAAAATCTATAGTGCATGACATCGATTCCACTAAAGTTAAGCTAGATATATCTCTTATTGCCTTCCTCAAGGCACTATATCCTACATACTCCAATTATCTTGAGTCTTTGCAAGCAAATGAAAATCTTAAGGATATAACCTTTGAATCTCTTGTGAAAAAGTTTGCTGAAAGGGAAAAAGCCTTTGGAAAGAAGACAGTCCCTGAATCTTCTGAAGAGACTGTATGCATGGCTAATAAAGAAAAATATCCTGCTCAAGATTCTACAAGAGGAAGAGGTGGACGAAGAGGAAGAGGAAGATACTTCAGAGGTAGGGGGGGCAGACATTCTCAAGGAGAAAAGGCAGATTTACATTGTATTCGCTGCAAAAGAAATGGATCACATGATGCCTCTA
>APFE030133637.1:24035-42028 GCA_000404065.3 Pinus taeda
TAAATTAAAATTTTAAAAACTCTATTTCAAAAAATAGATTTATCAACATAAAAATTAACTTTAAAAATATACAATTTTTTTAACTATAACTCATCTCATTTACAATTTTTTCCACTATAACTCATCTCGTTTAAATTTAAATTATGTTAGTGGCAACCACTGTCTCTATTATAACCATTATAGTTGTTTCTATATTACTTACCTTTCACTACGAAATTCCAATATAGTGTTATAACCATTATATTTCTTTCCATATAAGTTATCTTTCACTACGAAATTTTAATATGGTATTATAACCATTATATTTGATCCCCGACACAATAGATCTTATGCTTGTAAGTCTATTTAACTCGGAAACAGAGGAACATTGCCACCCCTTTATAATTCTTCTCATTAACCTTGGAACCATCGCATTCCTGCTTCAAACACAAGCTCTAAACCCCTAAAAACACCTTTTAAATGATATAAACTAATTTTTTATAACTTACAAAATAGTGAAAACCATTATACATCAAAACTTACAGCAAGTTTATAACTTACAAAACAGTGAAAACCATTATACATCAAATCTTACAGCAAGAATTTCTGCCTGTGGTGTTGGACAAAACACAAATCATCCTGGTCCGTTCTACAAAACCCACCATAGTTTAAATGCGCTCCTCGTACCAACTCAAGCAAACCCACCATAGCTTGAATGCACCCCTTGTACCAACCAAACTGTCGTGCTAGCCGAGTTCATTAATTATAGAAAGGAAGGCGTGCCGTGGGAACCACAAGCAACGGCACTTGCTTACGCATTGTGAGACCGACGGCTTCTGCCATATCGAGCTTCTCAGGGGACTGGCCGTTGGGGAGCGAGAACTCAAAGGAATGAATTAGGGTGGCGAGCATGAGCGGAACCGTGCGGAGCGCCATGCTCAACCCCGGACAAATCCGTCTGCCTGCGCCGAATGGGATCAGCTGGAAATCATTGCCCCTAACGTCGACGGTGCTGCCCACAAACCTGTCGGGGTCGAACTCCAGTGGTCTCTCCCACACCTCCTGGTCGCGCTGCATGCCCCAGGCGTTCACGAGGAGACGACAGTTTTTGGGGATGTAATATCCCTCTATCTCGCACGCCTCCGTTGCCATTCTAGGCATCAGCAGAGGAGCAGAGGGGTGCAGCCGTAACGTCTCTTTTACAACGGCCAGCAAGTAGTGGAGGTTTTGCAGGTCCGATTCCTTTATCCTTCTTTGCTCCCCTTTCACCCTGGAGTCCAATTCTTCCTGGCATCTCCTCATCATCTTTGGATGGCGTATTAGCTCTGCCACTGCCCATTCCACTGTGCTCGAAGATGTGTCTGTTCCCGCTAGGAACATGGTCTGAAAAACATAAAATATGCGTAAGTTGCAAGAAAAAATATAGACATTCCGAAGAAGAGAACATTTCAATTCAACGCAACTCTGCCCACTGTGTGCATACACACATAAATATAAACTACTGCAAGAACCAAAGGAAGAACCAAATTTTGGAAAACATAAATCTAAGGAACTTTAACTTAATAAGGAGTCAAAACGAATTGAGCCTCTCCAAAGCTGGTTAAGGTAGTATATTAGTGAATTTCGATAGATTTGAACATGACTGGCCATACAGTCATCAATTAACTATCTCATGTAAGTGGAGATTAATAAAACTTATGCATACGCTTGTGGAGTGTCCTCTTGGCAATAATAAGAAGATTTTGAGCATGACTTTACTCACTAGTCTAATTAAAGTAGAATTAAGTGCAAGTTATCTCCATATTACTCACAACATAATGAATGGGTCCGACTAAGAAGCCATGTAAGGAACTCATTTTACAATGCATTTAAATAACATAGAACAACAATACTATTGCTATACAATTGTGTCCTTCACCCAAAGGGGGTCTCACAGAAAGTGAAACTTTTACTCAGTGAAATTCTTTGCCAATACTTCGGCAATATGTTGAGAAGTGGGACAATACTAGTGAAATTCATTGTGGATATTTCGACAATCTGTTGAGAAGTGGGACAACACTCCAAGTTGATGAAGCCATCATCTACCAATTCTCGGATGTAATGTTTGTGGGTATTGATATGTTTTGTTTGTTCCCATGGTACTGGATCTCTACAAAACCTTAGTGTACTTTAATTGTTGCACCAAATGACATTCACGCAATGAAATAGGATAACAAGATGAGTGTAGAAGTTTGAAACCAAATGGCTTGAATGGAAATGTTGATTGTGGATTCTATATTCGTCATGTGTCGATGACAAATAAATCACAAATAGCTTTTTCGTTGGACCAACAAATGGGGTGAGTACCCAAAGTGAGAACATATCTAAAGGTAGACTTGTGATCAATGTTATTGCTAGCCCAATCAGATTCAATGTGGCCAATGAGATCCAAAGTACATCTTGCTACATAATGATTCCCATAGCTGATGGTCCCCTAGACATATCTGAGTATGTGCTTGGTAGCTTTCCAATGCATCTCATGTGGCTCTCGATCATTATGGATGTAATGCATTTGGATGTCAATATGTTTTTTTGTTCACGCTGCACTAGATCTCTACAAAACTTTAATGTCCTATTATTGTCGCACTAGATGACAATGATGTGATGAAATAGGATACCAAGCTTAGTGAGGAAGATTGCAACCAAATGGCCTGAATGGAAATGTTGGTTGTGAATCTATATTTGGTCTATTTCAATGAAAAGTGAATCACAGACAACTTTTCATTGGACCAATAAATGGAGCCAGTTCCCAAAATGAGAACATATCCGAAAGTGGACTTTCAATCAATGTTATTGCTAACCTAATTAGAATTAATGTGCCTAATAAGATTTGAAGTACATCCTGCTACATAATGATTCCCACAACTAAGGGTCCCATGGACATATCTGAGTATGAGCTTGAAATCTTTCCAATCCATCTCACGTTGCTTTTGCGTATATCTATAAATTGCACCTACTACATTTGAGAGATCTGAATGAGAGTGAGTAAGATAGAGGAGGCTCCTCACAAGATTTTATTACATGTTCCAATCATAAAATGGTGTATCCTTTCCATCCTCAGGGTGTACCCCCAATAAGAAAGGTGTAGCTGTCGGCTTTGAGTTTATCATGTGAAAGTGAACAAAGAGATCTCTCACATATGTGGAGTGAGCAATTTTGATCCTTCACTAAATTTGGTTGATTTCTAGCCCAAAGAAGAAGGGTAACAAACTAATATATTTCATCGAAAACCTGTGACGCAAATTATTTTTTAATGCAACAATTATTGAGGCTAAACTACCTACTATTGATAAATCATCTGCATAGATCACTATGATTAATAGAGAGTCACATATTGTTAACATAATAAAATTTGGATTATAATGATATCAAACAAATGTTGAAAGAGTAAATAGGAATCCATTTTAGAATACAATCCTCTAGGTGCCTATTTGAGGACATAGAGATAATTCTTGAGACGAAAAACTAAAGATGAATTCTTTACATACCCTTGTGTCCACTCCATGTAAATTTACTCTTTGAGATTACCATGAAGAAATGAATTCTTCACATCCATGTGATGAACCTCCTAGTTTCTTTTTATTGCAACGGAAATAGCTAATTGAATAGAGTTTATTTTTGTCATTAGAGCAAAAATTTCATAATAATCAATGCCATGAACTTTTTAAAACTCTTTGGCCACCAACTGCACTTGTATCTGCTCACAAGTCCATTTGTTGTTTTCTTTGTATTGTAGACCCACTTGCATTTCACAAGCTTCTAATTTGAAGGAAGTAGAACCAAGTCCCATGTTTGGCTCTTAATGGAGAAGTTATACTCCTCATCCATAACTCCTTCTCATAAAGGTTTTCTTGTAGCTTTGGCATAAGTTTGAGGGTTTTATTGTATCCTTTGAATGGTTCCTATATAGGGAAATATGCCAAGAAACCTCGAACCAATCTTTAGACTGCAAGTTGGCCCTTAGGTAAGAGGGGCCTCCCTCAATGAATCATCTTCCCATTGTCACCACAACGAATGTTCATTTAACTAAAGAACAATGGCCATATCTAAAATGATAAAGTATGATAGGATGGCCAAGGTTAAGTATAAAAAGAAAAAGGATTAGAATAAGAACCTCAAACTTCTATGATCAAATGCCTAACACATTGGGAATGTAGTTTCAAAGAATAGAGCACAAAATATGATAAGAGAAAGAAGGGAGAAATAAAGGAAAACAATTAATTCATAAACACAAGCGGTGAGCACACAAGTCATTGATGTGTTGTGATAGGATAGGATGGTTCCAATGTGAATTACTAAATTAATCTAACAATAAAATGATGTCATGAAATTCGATATAGAAAATTAATCCAAGATAATAACATGTAAATGCATAATTCTAAGAACAATTTTAACATATACTCTGCAGTTACTCTAAATAGTATTTTAAATAAATTCTCATTGTACACTGAAAATGTGTAAATACTTCATACATAAACAAAAATAAAAAAGACATGTTTGAACCCCAATGTTATGGTTTATCAACCTCTAAGTAGAAAATTAGTCTACAAAATCACACAAGGCTGAGCTAAAGAAATGTGGAAAAATGAAAAAAACTTAACATATAAAAAGAAAGGAAAAAGTAGCTTTAATAAATTTAATAGATGAATGCAATAGCAATTATTTTATGTCAAAAATTTACAATGTGTAATAACCCATTAAAATTACAACAAAGGCATAGCCTCCTTGCTACCAAAAATATTCACTCTCACTACCCAAAACACTATTCAAATTTAAGTTGTTGTATATGTGTTGATGGTGGAGAGGCTCCATTGGATATGGAAACCAGTACTCAACTGCTACCTTGAAATATAGGAATTGATTGAACGATTTACTTAAATAATAAAAATATGAGGATGGCTGAAAAATTAGATACGTCAGTTATGTGTTGTTCATTACCCCTAAAAGTATGAGTTTGCTAGCAACTGATCTCCATACGCATGTATTGGATGAATTTTATTACTTGTTGAAATCCTTCTTTTTTCCACGAGTTGAATACTCTGCCACTTTATAACTTGGTAGTCATTTACCTATGGAAGTAGTATAGGAAAAGTTAAATCTTGTCACATAATTAGGTGGTCCTAAAAATATTTTGTCAACGCACTCAAGAGGCTTCTTGTTTGAATCGGCACCTTTAGAATCCTTTGAGTCACTTTCTGTTGGACTACCTCTATTTTCTTCTTTATCATAATTTTTATCACTTTTCCTATCTATTTCATGGGGCTTCACTTGGGAGAAATACGATACCACATGGGTTCATATTGGGGGATATATTGAGAAAAAAATGACAATATATTCGGGGATATATAGGGGGTAAAAAGTTTTTATATTATGAGGTATAGAAAATGGAGCTTGAAGTTAATGAAAAAATATAAAGGGGTGTAAAAAATGTTAATGAAAAATGGATACCTACAATATTTAGTGAAAGTAGGGAATTTTTAAATTGGGAAGTTGTATTGGATTTGTATTGGTAGGGGCTTATATAATGTGATTTTTTGAGGTATTTTCCAATATCTAGTCAAATTAGGGGTATTGTTTAGTATGCCACGAACACACATGATATGTCAGAGGTTCATTCAATGAAGCCCCATGATCTATTTCTTCCTCCTTCGAATGAAGCCCTCATGGTAGTTTCAACATGTCAGTGGTTGGTGGCTTGTATACAAAGATATTTAGTATACATTGCAAGTGCAAAAACGACATGTAGGTAACTGAATTCCACAATCCTTGTTGGAATATGTAATTCCTACTTGTCTTAGTTGTGTCTCTCTAGCTAGAGGAGTCTGTTCCTAATAATCTTCCTAGATTTTTGTGTGGTTGAGATATTCTCTCAACCAACAGATTATATGTCCAAGATAATTTTGAGACATTATTTATGTATATATGTAATCTGATATTTGATTAATAGAGCAGAGAAAATGGTTTACACTATTGAGTTTTATCATGGTATCAGAGCCCTAAGTGTCACGCCCCTAGGCCTGCGGTAGTCTTTCAACTGCACTTGGCGAGGTGCGGCACCACCGAACAGTTTCTTTTCACCAATACTTATGTTCATGGACTACACCTAACCACTTGTCTACTTAGTTTGTTTTTCTCAACCAAGTATTATTATTGTTCCTTTATACTAATGAACACCCATACACATTCATTATCCACAACGATTATACATGGAGAACACAATTGCACAGTATAAAGGGAGGGGCAACTCCTTAAACAATGAATCTGCCCAATTTCAATATATTATACAAATTTACAATATTTAAAATTATACTTGGGAAACATCAAGTTTCGCACTTAGCCAATTTTACAACAGATAACACCTTCATGTGCCAACCAAGTTCCTTGTCCAAGTTGGGCGAGCGCACCCTCACACAGACCACCAACTGCACTCCTCAACCGAACTTTGTGTGATGTAGTTCACCTTTGCATGACGGGTGGGCGACCTCACCCGAGTCTCCACCGCGTTCACTTTGCACGATGGGTGGGCGACCTCACCCGAGTCTCCACCTGTTCACCTTGCATGATGGGCAGGCGATCTCACCCAAGTCTCGACCTATTCACCTTCACTGAACGGTGGGCGCCTTCACTCATGCCTTCACCGTGTAATGCTGCCCAAGAGCAAGCGCATATGTGTTGCGCCTCCTCACTGTGGCTTAACACCTCTTCACACTTCTTTTGGTTTCACTGAATGATCATCGTTCAAATTCTTTGATGCCTTCCCCCATCCATCGCACATTATATATATGCTTCACGGGTAGTGGTGCCACCGTTGGCCAACCTACGCTTTGATGTCTAGCCGACACATCCTTTTGTCAGTTCGTTTGGTTGGCCCATAGATCTTTGCTCAAATTACAATCCTTTCATCCGTCGGCTTTGTTGAACGAATGCCCAGCACGTTCCATATAAGTATCCAACCGCTCAACACTTCGCACGTGCATTCCAAGTGTCTCGCTTGGTTATGTTCCAACTCGCTCGCTTCAAACATGTCATACTTCACACCAATGGCTATGACTCAGACCGCAAGTCCTTACATCCTCCTCCACCTAAAGTCATTATCGTCCTCAGCAATATGCCACCCTCATAACCATCATGTTATCAAGATTTTTATATCTGAACAGTCTTATCCATGATATCAACTCGTCCACATCCTGCAAATATCCCTGCAACATATGTAGAACCAACATCTCTATCATGTCTCGTCCTCATCCTGTAGTCTCGCCTTGTGTAGAACTAATTTTGCACACTGCCATCATCATAGATCCAATACTGGCACATCTCTGCACATTAGTACCCCTCATGACTCGAACTGTTGGGTAGCTAATCCAACCATATGCCCAAACCATAAGAATGCACATCCTTATGCCAACATCAATCTTCCTGACTTGTGCTACATCTTGGACTCATCAAGAACCTGTCCAATTTTCGATGCTCGGGTCCATGGAAACTCCATCCCATCTTCTACATGTTCAGCCCATGGCCTTGTTGCACAGGAGTGTACAACCACTCCACTGGCTTCGACATTGCCCATATAATGTACATGAATGACACCTCTACACATGGTCTTGCATAATGTCCCTGTATAAATTGTTATGCTCCATATCTACAGCCTGATGTCCATGACTCTAGCTATCCATGATTTCCAACCCATGTAGACTCCATCCCAACATCTGGTCATCTGCATCCAGTCTACAATCTGTCGTAAAGAAGCCTCCTTCCAAGGCCCCTTGCTAAGTTGGTGTAGCCCCTCGCAAACAAGGTCCCTACACCAACCCTTCTCCAAGGTTGTCTATAGAGAAAGCAGGGCTAGGAAGTTTCCTCCCTGACTCTCATCCACCCATGTATCAGATTGATGTTGTGTCCTCAAGTATCTGTGCATAGCCTCAATCTCCTCACATGTACATCCGAGCTCTTTAAGCTTATCCTTTGTCAACTGAAAGTCATATATGCCCATAGCATACCTGTAAAAATCCACTATACCAGCTAGATCTCTACCTTAATAATCCTCTCCAACCACTACTTTTGAAGAAATACCCAGACTCCCTTCTTTTGCAAATCCAATGTGAAGATCATCAGTGAAAGATGTCTCTGTCAAGTGCTCCAAGGTTCGTGAGATTGTTCTCCCACTTACTTCATCCTTCCTCGCTCTTGAAATGAAGTCTATCAACTTCCCTTCCTTCGTTGTTTGAGTCATACTCCCAAGTCCTCTTTGCTCCACATCCTCATGCTTCACATTTAGAGCTTTGGGATACAAAGTCATAGAATTCATCCTCGGTCTATACCCCAAGAAAATCCTTCCATTCATTGGAGCCAACATAGTTCTTCCCTCAATTTTGATCAAGAGAATGTCCCGGTCCACCATTTTTATGGCTTGTGGAAGCCACATGAATCTTGCCTCAGCACCATAGAATGATCATCCATGTCCACGATTCTCAAGTCCAACTTTCCAAACCATGATCCCACTCTCACCTGAGTGTTTTCCATCACACCAGTAACAACCTTCATGGTAGAGTTGACTGCTTCGAAAGAAATCCATTCCCTCTCCATCTGTGCTTTCTTCCCAAAAGACTTTGCTGCCTTCCTCCTTAAGAAGCTATGAGTAACCCCTGTATCCAACAAAGCTACAAATCTCTTGCATTTCACGGTCACCTGCACAAAACTCAGCTTCAAGGCATCACCTCCTTCTGTCGGCTTTATCTTGTGTCTCACATCAACAACCTTCTTCAAGAATTCGGCCTCAAAAGTGTCAATTGGCTTGTGCTCCAACTTTACAGTCCTCCTAAGGTACTTCACTTCATTGCTTGGCTCCTCTAAGCAACTCGATCTTGGTCTAGCTTTACTTCCTTCAAGCTTATCCTCCATCGCATTCTGCTTAAATGCACCAACCAAGTGTCCATTGACTACCTTCATAGAACTAAGCTTCTGAACATCATCTAGATTGTCTCGGTAGTGAGTTCCTAGCCTGTCAATGTAGTCGAGCTCTTCCTGCTCAATTACAACAACCTTCTTACCAAGAAGATTCTTCTTTATCTCTTCCCCAATTTTCTTGACTTTGACTTCCACCATGGCACTTTTCTTCCTTAACCAGACTCTTTCATCCAAGAGCTCTTGAAGACCAAGACCACTTTGTCGGATCTCCTCATCAAGTTCCTTGAGTTCACCATCCATCGTACTTCCGCATTGGCTTTTGAGTTCTTCAAGTTCCCTCCTTAGTTCCAAACAACCTTCCTGAATATTCATGTTCTCAGCCTTCATCAAAATCCAGTTAGGACTCCATCAACACATTTGTTCTAACACTTTGTACCAAAAGACTTTAGCTTCATTATGGCTAGATTCACCTGTTGTAGGTTCATCCACCATCTTTAACTTTCAGTCTTCTCCAAGTTCCCTGCAAAACATGAACCAGCTCTTGTTCCACTTGTATGTGAAACCAACTTCCTTCACTTGCAAGTAGATGTAAGTATTAGTGGAAACGGGTATTGTCACCAACTGTCAAGCTTCTTCAACCCCAAATCAGCTTCAATCTTCAACACCAGCACCTGTTCACAAGCTTTGATATCAACTGCACTTCAGTGTAGTTGTGTAGTAGCTTCAACCATCAATGCCCAAATCAGTTCCTCTGACACCTTCTGTCACACCCCCAATCCTACGGTAGTCTTTCAACCGCACTTGGCGAGGTGTAGCACCACTGAACACTTTTTTTTCACAAATACTTATGTTCATGGACTATGCCTAACCACTTGTCTACCTAGTTTAATTTTCTCAACCAAGTATTATTATTGTTCCTTTACACTAATGAACACCCATACACATTCATTATCCACAAAAATTATACATGGAGAACAAAATTGCACAGTATAAAGGGAGGAGCAACTCCCTAAACAATGAGTCTGCCCAATTTCAATATATTATACAACTTTACAATATTTACAAGTATACTTGGGAAACACTAAGTTTCATACTTAGCCAATCTTACAATAGGCAACACCTTCATGTGCCAAGCAAGTTCCTTGCCCGAGTTGGGAAGGCGCGCCCTCACACAGACCGCCAACCACACTCCTCAACCGAACTTCGTGTTGTGTCATTCACGTTTGCACGACAGGCAAGCGACCTCACCTGAGTCTCCACCGCGTTCACTTTGAACGACAGGCGAGCGAACTCACTCGAGTCTCCACCTGTTCACCTTGCATGACGGGCGGGCGACCTCACCCGAGTCTCCACCCGTTCATCTTCACCGAATCGCAGGCACCTTCGCCCATGCCTTCACATAATACACAAAAGTTATGCTTCACTGTGTAATGATACCCAAGAGCTGGTGCATATGTACTGTGCCTCCTTGCTGTGGCTTTAAACCTCTTCACACTTCTTTTGCGTTCACCGAGTGAACATCGTTCGAATTCTTCGATGCCTTTCCCCATACATTGCATGTTATATATATGCTTCATGGGTGATCGTGCCACCCTTGGCCAACCTGCGCTTTGATGTCCAGCCGACTCTTCCTTTTGTCAATTCGTTTGGTCGGCCCATTGACCTTTGCTCGAATTACAATCCTTTCATCCATCGTCTTTGTTGAACGAACACCCAGCTCATTCCATATAAGTATCCAACTGCTCAAGACTTCGAACGCGCATTCCAAGTGTCTCGCTCGGTTATGTTTCCAACTCACTTGCTTCAAACATGTTGTACTTCGCACTGGCAGTTATGACTCAGACCACAGGTCCTTACACTAAGGACCTGGTCCACCGAGGGAAATAAAAGATTCAATTTTTTGTTTTGGTTTTTGTTTTTTGGTTTGTCCATTTCTTCAGGCTGATCTTGGTGAAGTGTGGAGTGTTTCTAATATGTCTTTTACTTAATAGAGATCAGTGGCTACAACTATAGAGGTTGCTCATGTTTTTGTGCCCACCGAAGTTCCTGCAATGGAAGTCGTGAAGGTTAAGGGCAAGGTTGTGAAAACAATAGATGCAGAGGTAGGGACATCTGATGTTGAGGAAAGAATCTAACATTTTTGTTCTTCGTTCAATCTATAAGTTTGTGGCAGCGAAAACGACACAGAGGGAGTTGTTGCTTGTGGCTGCAGGTCAAAGTTTGTGGATGTAGAGTCACCGTTGAAGCAGATCCACCTCAGGGATCAACACAAAAGCGCAAAAGAGGGTAGTGCTGGCATCTAGGATGATTTGAGGCCGAAGCCTACCCAGGCTGCTGAGGTGGAGGCTGCATTTTTTTCTGTGCTACCATGCAGGAGGCCGCCATTTTTGTTACTTCTTGGTCTGTGGATGACCTGGGAACGAACGATCTGCATATTTAATGAATTGGGAATCACGAGTTGCACCCTCAACAGATAGATCCGATAGAAGAAAATAATAGATCTGATCTTATAGATTTGATCTTCATTACGATTCGTTGCTGGGAAATTGAAGCTCGTAATGAGTGGGTTTTTTTAAGTTAAGGATCTGTGAGTTACACCATCGGTGACTACGAGGGGAAGTTGCAACAGAAGGTTGCAATAGAATGTCTCACTCAATGATGGCTTTGATGTGCCCGTATTGTCAGGTTTTGGGAGGAGAGAACCGCTTTGATGTGCCCATATTGTCAGGGTTTGGGAGGAGTGAACCCATCCACGTCTTGGAAACATGGAATTAATTAAAAATTTGTCACTGCGGTCCCGTGTGTGAGCGTTCCATATGGACCAATGATGGCACCTGAGATTTCGTCATCTTCCTGATCCTGGGAGTCCAACAACAACGTGTAGGAGAATGATCACTCGAAGCGTCGCTGCCCAGCCCTTTCCCTGTGACAGATCTAATTGCAATTCTGAGTCACGAATCTTAGCTTCATGTGGCCTATTAGGGAGTTTTTGGAGCGTATAGTGAGGCTGCAACATTGAAATCTTATCCACATTGTGAGGTTGTTCCTTATAAAGAGTTTGAAGTGACATTCGAGGCAATTGCACTATGGGTTGTTGACAAAACTGTTTTGCCTATTGAAAATTAACTTGGTGGTAGCATTCACCATAATTATGATCTACTTCTTAGTCACTGCTTGCATATAGTAAGTGAAGTGCACCTTGTAGTTAATCACTCCCTTTTGGGACTTCCTGGTTTGAAGAAGGAAGAGCTCAAGCATGTCATAAGCCATTCCTAGGCTCTCTCTCAATGTTAGCACACATTGAGTGCTTTGGGAGTTATACGTGAAGAAGTTGATGATACAGTGGGGGCTACCTAGTTTTAGCCGCTAAGAATCTTCGAGACATAAGGGCTCTTGCAAGTGCTCGAGCTGCTGAGGTTTATGGTCTACAAATTCTTGCAAATGGAATTGAGGATGATTTTGACCTTGTGAACATATATGATTTGAGCGGATTGTATATTCATCACATGATGCCTTGACTCCAACCTTAAGGTAAAAATGTCATTTATATAAATCTGGTTAAAAGAATTGGATGTTGTATTGTTGTGACATTTAGTGTGGCCAACTATTGTCACGAGTTTGTGTTTTTGTTGGAATTGGCCATTCCACTAATAGACAAATTTAACTACAAGGACGATTAACCATGAGATATAATGAAAACATGATAGTGAAGATGGCATTAGAGGAGTTGTATCAGAAATTGGAGGATGATAGGCAATCTAGTTTGTGTAAATTAGTGTGATTTTGTGGAACACACTCATGGTGTAGTACGAGTCATATATTGTAATTAGAACAAATCTACATGGCATATACTCTTTTGTAATGGTTAGTTGTGGTCTTGAAATGTTTTATGTACCTGCTGTAAGACCAAGAGAGGCATGCATACCCTTTGTTATGTGTTCTATCTGTAAGAGAGTTTTAACACAGTGGAAGAATGTGTCATGCTTGATGGATACACTTGGTGGACCATATTGGTTTTAGACTCCATGAGGTGAAATTTTATAGTTAGGGAGAGTTCATCAAGAGGTTAGATGAACCACGTATGTGAAGGACTTCTTAGTAGACTAGCGGTTGTAGTGGTTGGGAACCAATGCATTCCGGTAAATGGTTGTTTCTTTATATGGACATTAACAATTGCATGAACAAAGTACAAGGTGTAATTACGAGACTATACCAGATGTAGATTTTGCAGATTGATATCGAGACAAGTACTCATTAAGGAGGTGTGTTGGAATATGTAATTCATACTTATTTCAGTTGTGTTTTTCTAACTAGAGGAGTCTGTTCCTAACAATCTTTGTAGATTTATGTGTGATTGAGATATTCTCTCAACCAACAGATTGTATATTCAAAATAATTTTACTATCTTAAAACAATACTCATATATATATGTAATCTGATATTTAATTAATAAAGAATAGAAAATAGTTTACACCATCGAGTTTTATCAATCCTCAAATGAGTTGTGAATGCCCCTTTACCAGAATCACTTATCTCAAAATACTCTTTATGACATTGAGTTGGACCCTTTTGACTTAGGAACCCATGGCCTTCTCGACAACCAAAATCCCAGGCTACCTAGTCTGATGTTCTGGTTAAGGATTTTGTTATTTTATCTGAGTGAGAACTTGTAGGCATTTCGATGAAAGGCTCTGAGGCATTTCCCACAATATTTAGCCTTTTCAACACACTTGGGATATTCAGCGTAAATTGGTGTCGGCCCGTGGTTGCATTGATTCCAAGCATTTACCCTGAATTTGAGTATTCCACCATGTCGTTCCTTGTTGGCTATAATCTGTGGAAGAACGCAAATCAAAATATAGCTTGCCCATGTTTCAAATTCCATGGCCAAGATTATTTGCAGTAACATAAAACAGCATTGTGTCTCCTATAACCTGTAAATTGTGGGATAGTAATAAGAGGTCACCAATTAATTGAAGTTATTTCAATCCAACTTCTTACCCTGCTATGCGAAGAGCATCTTTCCAATGCATCCCGCCTCATCCATGAGAACCCATTTCACAGAAACGACATATATAATCAAACTTCTTACCTGTCATGCAAAGTGCATATTTCCAAGGCATCCTGCCCCATCTTTGAGAATCCAATTCACAGCAGCGCCAATGGAAAGCTTTCACAGCAATTTCCAGCTGTGGATTTTCAAGATCTAGGTATAGTAAGGAAGCGTTCCCCCAACTACAAGTCCTGTAATCACGTTTTTCGAGTTCCAACTATTGACCTTTATCCCACATTTATGCAGTACTACAAAATACACTTTTTATGTTGTTAAGTTTTCCAAATAATGGCGTTCTTTTCTGTACTAGGTTGAGGGGTTCTCCTTTCGCTGCCAATTTGACCTAAACATGGGTATCAACTTACAATTCCTAGTACATGGCTTGCTGTGTTGCTCTAGTTTTGTTAACTTGCAATTCGTAATTCCTAATACATGGGTATCAACTTACAATTCCTAGTACATGGCTTGCTGTATTGCTCTCGTTTTGTTTTTCGAGTTTGCTGTATTGCTCTCGTTCTCGAAAAACCTGTATTGCTCTCGTTTTGCTTTTCGAGTTTGTTGTATTGCTCTCGTTTTCATTTTGTTTTTCGAGTTTATTTTCCAATTTGATTGGTAATAGAAGTTGAGTTTATTTTCCAATTTGATTGGTAATAGAAGTTTCCAAATTTGATTGGTATAGAAGTTGAGAGAGATGCATTGAAATCACAAGTTTTATAGTTTTGAGTTTTTTTTCCCATTTGATTTCTATAGAAGTTGATAGAGAATCATTGAAATCACAAGTTTCATAGGTGAACTGTTCATGATCCAAGTGTTTCAGAGATTTTTGAAGACAATCACAAAACTAGTTTAAACAACTAAAAATTTGTCCAAAAATTTATCTAGTAAAACTTCATAAATATCACACTTTAAGACCACTCCATTTAAAATTAAGATTCAAAACAAACTTAACCTAAACATATCCCACCAGTCCCTAAACTAATATATGACTTGATACATTGGTACCCAACAATTTCCAAACAGTTCCCAATTTAAAACTAAGATACATGACCTGATACATTTTTACCCCTTCGGTGCCAATACAAGTCTTTGTCCAATTTAACCCAAATGGTCTAAGGTCCAAGAAGGCTCAACTAGGTCCCATTTTAACGTGCCAATACAGGTCTTTGTCAAATTTAACCATTTAACCTATTATCTGGAAAATTAGAATCCTACATGTCTTTGTCCACCTTCACCTAAACAGTTCCCACCAGTTCCCAATTTAAAGCTAAGATACATACCTGATGCATTACTACCCCTTCGGTGCCAATACAGATCTTTGTCCAATTTAACCTAAAAGGTCCGAGAAAACTGAACTAGTTCCCCATTTAACATGCCAATACATGGCTTTCTCCAACTTAACCTAAATGGTCTAAGAAGATTAAACCAGTTCCCAATTTAACCTATTACCTGAAAAACTAGAATCCTACAAATCTTGTCAAGATCAAACACCAATTACAAAAGATACATTAACATTTTGTTATAAAACTGACAGAAACCGGTGACTTGTTACAATAAATCCCGGACCATAGATCTCATTTAAAAACTGCAGAAGACAATGGTCTACAAGACCTGCTGCATGTTGAGATTTTCTGTTTGAAGTGAAATAGGCAGAAATCTCTATAGGTGACAACAATAGAAAATCTGTTGCTGGATTATCTCCAGGTTGTTGGGAGCAAATTAATGCATCCTAAATTTGATGTGAGAGCAGTTAGATTCTCTCTACTATAAAATAGGTTGTCATACGGATAGCTGGGAGAGAGTGTGAGAGTTTCATTGATGTAATCTCCAAATTTGATTAATGAGAATTGCTGATGCCTGTTTGGTGGACGTAGCCCAGATTGGTTGGGTGAACCACATTAAAAGCTGTGTTCTATGTGTTTGATCTTCTGCTATGTTAATTCTGTGTTTATTTAATTTGGCTGTGCACCTGATCCAACAATTGGTATCAGAGCATGTTGGAGGTGCTGGTGTGTCTGACTGCTGGAGGTGGAGCGCTGGCTGTGCTGGAGCGCTGGCTGTGCTGGAGCGCTGAGGAAGTTTGAGTGCTGTTCGAGTGGAGAAGAGGTTGCTGTGCGGTGCTCCCTGTAATACCTGGTGCGCTGTGCGCTGTGGAGCTGTTCAAACAAGCAGGCAAGCCAACTGCGTTGAATAAAGGTATGCGCAGTAAAAAAAAGTGGATTTATTTAAAAACCAGCGTGGATATATGTGTTTTTAGAAACAGCAAGGATATATATATGAAACAGAAAAACAACATGAATATCCAATGAAAAACGGCACTGGATATGGCCACGGAATAATTATAACCTGTATTCATATATTTATAAAGTGCGTAGCAAATGGAATTACACTGAAACTAAAGCGTGGATATAGTTCAACAAATAGTAATTTAATTGAGATAATATACGAAATCTAGTGTTTTGAAAGAGCTGATGGATTTGCTGTTATGTATATGGCTGCTGAATTTGAAATTTGCTGCACATTGGGTTCTTTATTACATTGTTGGTGCGGTTTTTGGTTTTTTAAATGACCGAATGTCATTCATATGACATAGCCCCTGCGCGTTTTGTAATTGCCTCTGCGCGTTTGACCGGTGCCGTTCACCTGTAGCATGACTTTATTGAATGAACTTCAATGGGTGTGTTTTGATTTGCGATTAGTGGAAGAGGCGCAACATTATTTATTGATCTGCCAATAGATCCTTCAATTTACGTCCCTTAAAACATAAATATTCCATAGCTTACAAAAGGTGATTTTGATTAAAGCGATTAAACATGGTGAGTTGGTTGGAATCATTGCAAAGGCTATAGGTGCGTGAATGCATGGATTTAAAAGGATTTTGTAGGTGCGTGGATTCCACAAGAAATTTATTTTTTGTGTGAAGTGCAAAAGGGCAGTTTTTTTTAAAAGGCAAAAGTACAGAAGTATAGGTAGTGTTCTTTGTTATGTAAAAACAAAGGCATAGGCAATTTTTTTTTAAATTGCTGGTTATATATTGGAGATTATTGTGTTTTTTGATACAATATCGCCAAAACACAAAGTGCCCGTTTTGAAATTGAGAAATTTAATGGCAAGAATAATTTTGAGATCTGGAAGGTGAAGATGCATGATCTGCTGGTTCAACAAGGTGTGGCAAAAGCACTGTTGGGGAAAAACAAAAGGCCATCTTCCATGACGAAGGGTGAATGGGATGAGATGGATGATAGAGCTCTGAGTGGAATTCGGCTATGTCTGGCGGACGATGTTCTGTTCAACATTGTGTCAGAGAAAACCGCCGCAGGCCTGTGGTTGAAGCTTGAGAAGCTCTACATGACAAAATCTTTGACAAATCGAATTCTCCTGAAATGGCAGCTTTGTGGTTTGCGGATGAAAGAAGCTACCTCAATTGCTAATCACCTGAATGTTTTTAATACCTTATTGGTGCAATTAGGCAGTCTAGATGTGAAATTTGATTCAGAGGATAAGGCGATAACTTTATTATGTTCTTTACCCGAATCCTGGGATCACTTTGTTACTTCCATAAGCTTTAGTACATCAGATATTCTTGAGTTTGACGATGTTGTTGGAGCCTTGTTGGCTGAGGAGACGAGGAAGAGGTTGAATGCAGACACATCTACATCAGAGGTAATGATGGCCAGAGGTCGCTCATGAGAGAGACACTCCGGGGGAAAGCATAGCGACTCTCGTTCAAAGTCCAAAGGAAAGAAGCCAAAGGCGAAGTGCTGGCATTGTGGCAAGGCTGGACATCTAAAAAAGGATTGTTGGAAGCGAAAGCAGGCTGATAAAGAGGGCTCTTCGACAGAAAAGAAGGAAGCCAATACCACAGATACAGGTTTAGTTTCAGGTATGAGTGATGAGGTATTGTCTGTTAATGCTTCAAAACATGATCAACATTGGTTGTTAGATTCCGGGGCATCTAACCACATGTGTATTCATAAAGATTGGTTTAAAACATATAGATCAATTGATGATGGTGTTGTGT